>CALNHX010003242.1:0-154849 GCA_940337035.1 Agriotes lineatus | reverse complement strand
GTATATATTTTAAATCATTATATCCTCTTATCATTTCCTTATAATTCCAATGCAAGAAAATATATATGCACAATATTTTCAGCTTTGGGATTATAACTCATAATGATTTTTGAGGTTTTCACGGCCATTGTCATTAAGTAACAAACGACTTCCGGGATTGCACCGTGTCATGATTGAGATCGAATATTTACAAAAACCATCAATAATAAGCGTTTTACTTATTATAACAATCTTAATAATATTTAAAAGTTTTTTTGAGTCCATATAACATCGTATTTAAATTTTTAATATAACAAACATTTCGGTGAGATACAACACATTTTTTATAAATTCTACTGGATGTATTTACTCCTGAACAGTGTGAATACATTTTTAACTAAATTGCATGTGCGTGTCTATTCACCTCGCTTGAGAGGCGAATGCAATGTTTTATGTAGAATTATTCTTTAAAGCTTGTCACCAATTTTATTCCTGCATGTAAAATGCTATGCAATAAACCTTTTAATTGATTTGTGGATGTTATTTAACTTTGGCCTGGACTTATCAATACAAAATACAGTCTAAATTGTTTGTATCTATCCATTTTTCAACAGTGAGTAGTTTACTGCTAATAAGGTAAGGTAAGTAGTTTGAAAAATCCAAAGAAAGCAGGTTTTTAAAGGGCAACTTGGATTTTATATATGTAGTTACATTACTATACGTCGATGATCTTGGCAACTGGTTTATGTGAATTATTCCTTCATTAACAGTAGATATTGGCGAATCAATTGAATGAGAGACTCGACTATGGTAGAATAATCAATGTATGGATTATTTCGACTAATCGAAAATTTCCTATTGGAATCGATTTAATTATTTTTATCAATTGTGAATCTATGCTAAGCGTTTGATTCTAGTTAAATCGCGAATAGACTTGAATCGCCACTAGCAATACAATTCGATTTCTAAGAAATTTGATTCGATTCCATTAATCAAGTTGAGTTGATTAAAATTTATCTATCGATTCTAGCCTGAGCCTAATAAACAGTATAACCAATTTTACATTTACTGTATGGAATTCCAGTTCATAATAGTCTGATTACACAGGGTGTCCGATGACATAAGGTTGCTACATCAAGTGCGTGCTAATCAGTCTCAGTTTAGTTTCCAAAATACAGGGCGTAAAAGATTAATTCTTTGGTTTTAATACGTTTCTAACATTCTTAACCAAAATTGCTTAAAATGGCCACCGTTACTATTTAAATACATTCTAGCTCGTTTTAAAAGTGGTTCATTTGCCTGCAAAGACACAGAGTAGGGGATATCAGCGTGGTCTCTTTTTGTAAACTTAAGCATTAATACTCTAGCAATAGAATAAACACTAAGCTTTTAGATAATAAAAACATATTCCAAGCAAAATTTGAGAGTTCCCCAAGTGAATTAGAGTTGTTGAAAATATTATAACTGATTATTCCAGTACAGCAAGGTCTCACGAATTGATTTGCTGTCACTGAAGTACTTTTCACAAGTTATAAAATTTCAATATGAGTTTGCCTTTAGTAACTTTTTGTTACTAAATATTGGGGAAACACTGGGAAAATATTCTTATTCAAGGCCTACTCGGAACTACAAATAGAGTCAATGGGCTGTAGCTGTCAATAATGTGATTTCCGTAGCCTGTTAAAACCATACATTTTTTTGATATCTTAAGTACCTAACTAAAAATTGCTGTAACAGTTAAATAGGTAAAATGTTCGCTCTTAACTTCTGAATTATAATCATTTCTCTCTAGGTACGTGAAGTAGTAACCTTACGTCAACGGATACCCTATAGAGGGGATACAGAAATACTCTATTAAATATCTCTGACTCCATATAAACCTGAAGAATCTATAAATATCTATAACTTCAGCAGCAAATGATGTTAAACTTACACTACAGGCGAATAGTAGCGGATGCAAAGATTCTTCCGAACATTTTACAATAGGTTCGTACTGTTATATATCCCGAATATCGAAATACGGAAGGGGCCATAATTATACAGGGTGTAGAAATGCTTTACGCACCATAGGGTTTTCAATGGTAAATTTTTCATATGACAATATTTGCTTCGCTAATTATTTTAGAGCAAACTTGTGAATAGGTTTTTGGTAGAGCAAACAATTGTGCATCCACTTATGCCATCTTTTTTGTCATTTTACGTCAGAAAACCTAATAATGAAAGAAACTAGAATTATATTTTTTTCAAAAATCAGTGCAATTTGCGAAGTGGTGGTATGCTGGAAGTAGATCAGGTGCAATAAGTGCCATGGTTGCCGCTACATTTGACAGATACAAACAAATAAATAGCAAACTAATTTGTTGATGCTTTGAGATGCTTCAATAATTTCAAGGCACCACTGATATGTCTAAAAATGGTAATTTTATTTCTTTAAATTTTCGGTTTTCCGAAATGTAAAATGACAAATTCTGGCATAAATGAATACAGAATTTTTTTCTCTACAAAAAACTTCCCTACAAGTTTGCTCTAAAATAATTAGGGAAGCAAATATTTTCATATGAAAAAATTACCATTGAAATCCCTATGGTGCGTAAAGCATTTCTACACCCTGTATGTACGGATGGGGCCATAATTATATATAACAGCAATAAAATAACATGAACTACAAAATAGAATACTTGAGTAAGAAAGAGATGACCATACAACAAAATTATTCTAGTAGGCACAATTAGTTGACAAATGTCATAATTAAAATGAGCTTCAAGCCTACTCGTATATTTGCTACTATGTTTATCTCTTTCTTACTCAAGAAATGTGTGTTATTTTCTTGTTCATGTTATATCATTGCTGTTATATACGGATGGGGCCATAATTATATACCGGGTGTCTTAAAATGAATTACATCTAGTATGCTTTGAATTTCCCATAATGCAGTCTAAAATTTTACTTGAAATTGGCAAGACTGTAAGTCTATGTCAAATTCGAGATTAATAGGTTAGGTTTTGCGTCCATCGGTGTCAAAACTGACGCAAAATCTAACCTGCTAACCTCGAATTTGACATAGACTTACAGTCGTGCCAATTTCAAGTAAAATTTTAGACTGCATTATGGGAAATTCAAAGCATACTAGATGTAATTCATTTTAAAACACCCGGTATAACAGCAATAAGATAACATGAAAAACAGAATAAAATGCTTGCGTAAGAAAGAGATGGCCGTATAACAAAATTATGTAGGCACAATTAGTTGACATACGAGTATGTCATAATTAAAGTGAGTGTCAAGCCTACTGGTATATTTGCTACCATGTTTATCTCTGTCTTACTCAAGCAATATGTGTTATAATTGTGGCCCCGACGGTATAATAACTGACGATGTTAGTTTTATACGCCACACAGAAATAGTCTGTAAAAAAATTAACTATGCCTGTTATATAATACGTTGCTTAAAGAACGAGTTGTCGTTACAGAACTTAAGAATGTTTTATTTTGCCTATCTACACTCTATGTTATCATATGGAGTTATGTTTTGGTACTCTACTGCATATGCGGACAAATTATTCAGATTGCAGGAACGAATAATTCGAACAATTTTTAAATTATCGCGGATTACTTCCTACAAGCAACATTTGCCTTCTCTTTATATATATATTTATATAAACTAATAATGTATGTCAAAACGCATGCTGAAGAATTTGTGTGCAACAGTGAGGTGTATGATAGTATGACTACTAGAAGCAGACACAATCTACTGGTGCCAAAACATAGAATCAATCTTTTCGAAACAGGTCCATATTATGGAGCAATAAAGGCATACAATTCTCTACCAGAAGAAATTAAACATGAAAATATAATTCATAATTTCAAACAAATATTGGAAATTCTCCTGATGGAGAATTGTATTTACAGTTAAAAAGATTTTATAAATTCGAATGCGTAGACAAACACTATTTTCAACAGTAATATCCCAAGTGCATTAAAATAGCCGATTAAATTTTGACGTTTTCTGTCAGAATGTTTTGCTAAGAAATTTGTCAAGTAAATTTGCCGCCCAACACAAATCCTGAGTGCGTAGCACGAGGGATTTTGGGGCGGAAAATTTACGAGATGTATTTTTTAAGAGCAAAACATTCTTGCAGAAAATCGTTAAAATTTATTCAGGCTAGTTTACATGCACGCGGGATGTTCGGCGTGATTATTTGGATATAAAGGAAATAATCAACAGTAATATCCCAAGTGCATTAAAATAGCCGATTAAATTTTGACTTTTTCTGTCAGAATGTTTTGCTAAGAAATATGTTAAGTAAAATTGCCGCTCAACAAGAATCCCGAGTGAGTAGCACGAGGGATTTTGGGGCGGAAAATTTACGAGATATATTTCTTCAGAGCAAAACATTCTGACAGAAAATCGTCAAAATTTATTCAGGCTAGTTTACATGCACGCGGGATGTTTGGCGTGATTATTTCCTGAATAAATAGATAGAATTCAGTTGGTGAAGCACCTTTAATAATCATGTTAAAATTATGCACAAGCGATTAAATTTTGACACATATTTAACCGCGGTTAAATTTTGACGTTTGAATTTTTGTCATTGTTAAACTGACAGAAACCATAGTGATTACGCATTATTATGGATATGAAGGAAATAATCAAGGGTAATACCACAAGCAGTGAATATATTTTTGACAAATATTTTGTCGTTTCCATGTAAATTATTGCGTTTAAATTTCACGATACAAAATCACATCAAAAATGTCACGAGCCGAAGGCGAGTGACATTTAATTGTGATTTTGTTGAGTGAAATTTGCAATAATTTCTATGAAAATGGCAAAATATTTTAAAAAAATATATCCACTTCGAGTGGTATTTGGGACGACTATTTAACAATATTAATACATAACGATTAACTTTATTGAAAAATAATCCAACAATTAATATAATTATTCATTCTCAATTAAATTCAGCGGAATACTTCCAAAACACAGCATTTTAAAATTTTTAAAACAAGCCACACAGTTTGTTGGGGTTTAGTGTTAACGTAACCTAGCGATATCACTAAGGACAGAACATCGTTGCTAAGCGATACTTGGCAACAAGGCTATTTATTTTTTGAGTACGTACATTGTTTTGTGAATATTTTGCATGGTGCCCAATATTCAGTGATATACTGCTGTTATTGGTTGAAAAAAGCAAATGTCTGCAATGTGATTGGCTTATATGTTATAGTGTTGAATAGTCACCTTTATATTTCATGCATCCTTGACAATTTGTTAATGACAAATAAAAAGTATTATTATTATTATTATTATTAATTAAAATAAGCGTCATGTCTACTCGAACATTTACTACTATATTTATCTCTTTCTTACTCAAGCAATTCGGGTTATTTTCCTGTTCATGTTATCTCATTGCTGTTATATATAATTGTGGCCCCATCGGTATATAAATAATTTGGAATTACTGTGTAATTCTAATAGTAAATTTCAATATAGGAACATGGCCTGGGACAAGGCAAATCAGGGTTGCCGAAATATCTCTTTCCGAAACTCAGTCAATCTGGCACAACGTTAACGGCTTATTGGGTGATGTGGTTAGCACCATGCTTCGACGACTGCCTTACTTTTCTTACTTCCACAACTGTGGTTTCGGTATCCAATTTTTAAAGCGACTAGGTGGACCGCTCGCAAGTTGCCAGAGATGGGAATTGAACCCCGTATAGTGGCACCGTAGCCTGAGCTTCATAACCGCTCAGCCACGCTGGCGACGTGTACCAAGTATATTTCGTACTATAATCAGTTCATTTTTCGTGTTCAAAGCAGTTGGTCATGAAACATCTCCCAATTTAGCTATATACTCGTATCTGCACTTTGTAACATACCGAATGACCGGCTTCGAAACCGAACATAGCAAGTTTTTAATTTTTAGTAAACAAATTATATGTCTATCGTAATTGATGTCTAAGGATTTTCAGCCTTTCTACCAAGTAAAACGTGGAATTCTGTGATACACGATCTAAAACATTACAGCCACTGGACGGTTACGCCCCACGGATTACGCTGCAATTAATCGACTAATCAGCGTTACGTCGCTCCAAGCGGCTGACACAGAGGAGTATAAATAGCTCCACACCAACTTTCAGTTTTACCGAGCTCTGTGGACTAGTGATTACCACGTCTGCTTAGCATTTAGAAGGTCGTAGGTTTGATTCCCGTGATTTAGGTACAACAGAATACTTTCTCTGAGGCGAATATCCGGGGCAGTATTTGTCCACCTTTCCTGGCTTCTCTTCCATTCTCCACCCCTCCTGGCCGCAAGGTCCCTATGGCAGCCCGCCCCCTGTTGGGGGAATTGAAATTACCCTGAACTTTTACCTTTTCTAGTTGTTAGTGTGACTGGTTATGCAAGCTGTAAGGTGTTGCGAATCGTTAGTCAATATGGGTGCACAATGTGGGTTCTTAAGGTACTCAAACAACACGAGCCACCAAAGGACATGACCATCGCATGGATTCTTGCTCGAGTTCACAAGGTGCAAGGCACATTAAGCCAGCTAATGCTAGATGTTCATCCACAAAGACTACGCGGTCTTAGCCGAAGTTCTATGTTAACAAGAATGATTTTTAAGTTAAATGTTTCTAGTAACCTTGTGATATACCATGATTCTGCTATGTTCGGTTTGAAACAGGTCACTGGGTATAATCTACCCTTATAAGTAATGCTACTTTGGCTAAATACGTTTAGGTTAGAATACTTACCAGATACAGTAATGCCACATCCATACAGACCAGAAACTAAATATTTAGTTATTTTTCATGTAAATGTTACCATAAAAATTGATTAGTTTTGGTATTTCAACGTTTGCTTGAAAAGACAATGTACTTGTTATAGAATTCTTAATTAAAAATGAGCAGCTAACATAAACACACATTTATTCGTATTACATTATATTAATTCATTCGGCAATCAATACCTTAGAATGTGCAACCTAACGAGCCAAATAGTATAGCCTACTGGTTTGCAGAAAAAAAAATGAATTGTAGCAATAAACAACACAGATCAATAAAACGATTGATTAGCTTTATCGGAAATGTTTGCACAAACAAGTTTGTATAAAATTTGATGTATTTTTGTTGCAAGCTGTATCTAGCTGTCAATAAAAACTGGAAAACCGCTACTCGCTACGTCTATTAAAGTAAACCTTTGAACTGTTATAAAACATTTTTGCTTAATAATATGTCACACCATTTTTGCCCTTAAATTAGAGAACTTCTCATAAAATTCTAATTTTTCTCGGCAATGGGGATGTTTCGGTATGTAAACCAACCATTCATAGTTTTCAACTTTTCCAGACTCAGCTTTCAAAACTGATTTTGAATCTGCGGGAGAAATAAATAAACATTAGGGTAGGTTAGATTAATTAGGTTATGCTTACAATTTAGATTTTGAATTTCAAGTGATATTAACCAACAATATTAGTAGCCCCACCTAATAGGGTTGGAAAATAATTTATAATTTTAGAAGCGTACGTCCAATTACAGAAAGGAAAGCAAATTCAGAAGTCTAGAAAGTTGAAAACTAAGAATGGCATACCGGAATTGATCCACGATAATACAGCAAAAGATGAAAGCACATTAATTACCTTTAAGCTGTTCTGCAGGGGTGTCGGAACGAAAAAGCGCGGTTTCGTGGCGCTGCCCCACGCAAAAAAATACTTGCACTGTCGTGGGGGGTTCCATGGGCGCCGGGAAGGACTCATCGCTCAAGCGCCCTCGTTCGTCCTCGCGTGACCCCAGCTGAACGCCACTGCCATTTCGAGTCCCTGCAAAAGCAAGCGGTGAGTGCAACGTAGGTGCTTTCAAGGCAGATAATTAAATATAAATTACCAACAAAAATCCGCTGGGGCATATGAAAACTCTATACAAAGAAATTTGTGTCAGTTTGACATCTGTCAGGATGATTGATGGAAATACAAATCATAGCTAATTAGATTTGTCTCTGCAAATATCAGGGGTCCCCGGACACATAATCGATGTTTGGCTTCGGATGTTCAGAAACGAAAATACTTCAAGCTTAAGTAATTACAGCTTCAAGCTGATGTATAAACCGAAGTTTTAATTTACAAATTGTTATGAATTACACCAGCTATGGCGACAGAGACAAATTACCCTACACTGACCGTATAAGGTGCGTGGTTTGATTACGATCGAAAGGAAATAGGTAATAGTAGTATAGAGTGAGAAAAAGGAAAGCAGTTGGCTTTTATAAAATCCGCAGAAGAAACTTTACTTAGACTACGTTTTGCTCATCATCTAAATTGGTACGTTCACTATGTAGATTGATTTTATAGTTGCAATTATTAGTGTCAATAGCTCAATTTGTCAGCAATATAAATCATGTACATAAATATTAATATTAATTATAATATTGGTCAATTGCTCAAGAATGATTCCCCGGCATGGCTTCGCGGGAAACGATTCATGGTCAAGCAGTGATAAAAAATTCTTTCAGAAAATACAACTCAGAGGTCATAAAGACAAAATATTAAAGTTTGGCCATAAAAAAATTGATGGTTTTACAATTTAGAACGTGGATTGTGATAATATGAATATAATAAGTAGAAAATGAAGCGAGAACAGATGAATTAGATATCTTTTGAATAAAGGTTGGCAAGTTTAACTTTGTTAAATTATTATTGGTCAAAGCGTGTAACAGGTGTAACAGCCACACGCTAATTTCTATTTTCAATAAGAGTAACTAATAATCTATTAAAGCGAAGTAATTGAAATAAATTTAATTACAAAGTTCGACCTAAGATGTCAGCAGTAATAAAGAGCGCAACTAAATTTATAAATATATCCAGCAGTTTAGAAAATATTGTCTATATTAAAAGTCGAATTATTTATATAATTAAAAATATGTGTCATGCCTTTCGGTTAGTAATTATTTTATTTATCAAGTAACACAATACCTACACCGTACTTACATCGAAGAAGCATAAAATTCGTTACATTCATTACAAATTAATTTCACATTTTAATGATCAAGTAAATCTACACTATAAAATCGTTGGCCCCTTTGTATGTTTTTTTGCTATCTCCTCCGAAGATACTGGACCAATGAAATTGTATGATAGCTTAAAAATATTGCTAATTTTTGGACATAGATCGTATGCCGGTTTTTCTTTTAAAAAAAGTATGTTTTTTAATTAAATCGTGTAATTAGCGAACCCTTAACGTTCATATAACATTATAGCAGCGCCGTATTCAACGAATCATCGTGGGTCAGTGGTAGAATGCTCGCCTGATACGCGGGTGGCCCGGGTTCGATTCCCGACCGATGCATCCTTTTTATATTATTGAGTCTCTCTTAAATTAGCGAACCGAAGCGTAGCTCGGGTGACTCACTAATAAGTTACATGCTTGTAAGTTATTGGCAATATTTTTGTAAAAACTGCGTAAAACAAACTTCATAATACTGGACAAAATATTTGGGATCTTGTAGTAGAAAATAGTCCTTTTATTATTAATTCGTTAAAGGAATCTGAGTCAGAACGAAAGAGTTAAATAGTGTTTCAGACTACTCTAATGTTATAGTACAGATGTATTGGCGGGAATTTTGCTTGTATTGTGTATTAACGATGAAAAGTGAACCCTGGGATTTGCTTCGCCATTTATATTTCCAAATAATAGATGAAACAGTAACAATAAACAATAAAAAAGTAATCTAGCACTTTTCAAAGTTTTTAAAAAGAACTGGCATTTACAAGCAAAGTACGAAAAAATGGAAATAAAGATTAATTTCTCTAAGCAACTTTCGTTTTATTAACGTTATCTTTAAAGTATTAATGCATATATTTTTATATTATCCGGAGCGGTTGCTAGATCCCCCACCAAATGCCTCTCCAGGTAGCGGATAGAGGAAAGTCTGCTCGATATAGCAGGTACAGGAGAAATTGAATACCCAAGGTGGAACAAAACTAAAAGATATTAGATGACTCCAAAGGGGCGGCTGAAACAGTATCGTCTGATACAGAATGTGCGACTGGAAACAGCGTCGGTTCCCCATGTTAAGAGGCTGAATCCAAATATGGTAGAAGGTATAAAACGCACTTAGTAAGTCGCTCGGCCAGCGTTGTGTTTTATGGCATTATACTCCCCGACATAAAAAGAAAATCGATTAGAAGATAATCCTTAGTCTCCAGCGGTTTAAAACCTCCTGATTAAACCAGTGATCGGAATAAGAGAAAGATAGAGGGTGATAAGAATCTCTGGGCTAGAATAGGCTACAAATGCAATGAGAAGAACCGCGAAAGAACTAACCTATTTATTGCAACATACAACGTAAGATCTCCTTTATCCGATGGTAGAATAGCAAAATTAGAAGTAGCATTAGATTAAATAAAAAGGAACATATGGGGCAAGTTGTATTTTTATATGTATTTTCTAATGTATTAAATTTAAACATTGTCTTAGTATAAGCGAGTGTTCTTAAAGCTGGCCCGGCGCTGGAAATGTATTGTAAAGTGAAATTCGCGGGTGCAGCAAGAACGCACATATAAACCTCTCCGCGGGACGAAGGGATATTTCAACTTCATAGTATCTTTCGTTGGCGTTCTCAACATTAGTCTCATACAGCCTCAGTTGAGGGCTGGACGCGTTTACGGCGCCAGAGTGCACTTTACGAGTTTGCTAAAGAGAAAGTATTTATTATAAGCGTCCTAAAAGGGTCTTACAGCCAGTAATTGCTGCATACAAGTAAAAAGTACACGGAACAAGCGAGTTCGTGAACGCAATCTACGTAGTGTACATGTAAGTACACCTTTTGTGCCATATTTAAAGGTACATTAAAACCGTCAATTTGGAAACGTTAATTTACGCTGCACTCAAAGGTACCTTCGTCTCGTCGTGACGCCAAATGACCGTGAGTCAACAGTTAAGCAGCAATCGGGCCTTTACCGAGCACTCCGTGTTGGACTTCCACGCATCACGCCATTCACGATTAGGTGACGCAATTTAACACGGCCGTTTTAAATGGTACAGCACAGATTTGGGGCTTGCTTTTAAGTAACACGTTCTTAGTGTAAAAACGATAAGAAATCGCCCCCGCAGTGTAAACAACTGCGCTTAAGGAATGCGTTTAACCACGCGAATTGTGTCGATTCATAAATATGCAAACGCGATCAAAGTTGGGGTAAAGCCAGGATCGCTTTACAATTATTTCAACGTTATTTTAATACGTTTTTATTGATGTTTCGTAGATGTGTTTGTAACTTACATGCTCTTTCGCGCGTAGGTTTTATAATAATTTGTAATAACTTGTTTTACTTGCATTGGTGTGTTTCTATGTTTTTATTTGTGTTTTAAAGTCAATAGGTTGATAAATCAAAGTGGTAAATAGTGATCTTTGATAAGCCGCGAACTGAAGTATTAGAAAGGATGTTCACTGAGCTAGCTAACCGGATACAAAGGGCAAATAATTATTCAAATGCTAAGCCGTACGAATTGTCTCGTTCAAATTTAATGTATCCAAAGAAGGACGAATAAACGACTCATTTCAGAGTGATCGAGATTAGAAAGATAAACGCAAAGAAGATAAGCTAGAACTTGGGGTTGGGTTTATAATTAAAAAGGCAATAATATAACCCACATTACAGAGTTGCCTAATAAATTTGAAAATATTAAAATTGGTATAAATACTGTGCAAACATAACTTCATCGAATAACAACAATACAACCGATTAAAGGTTACAAATTTGCCCAAAATCACAATATATGAGATTGAAAATGTCTTTAGAAGTTCAAAAAATGTTAAAGCCCCGCTAATAGACAAAGTTATAGCTGAAGTGCTAAAAGAAGTTGGATATGTTGTGCTAAAAAACAACTATTTTATAATCTGTGCTTAAAGGGTACATCCCAAAAGTAAGTTATTTTAATACACAAAGACGGGAATATTGCAAAGTTAGAAAACTACCGACCAATAATTTTACTTTCTGAAATATGGGAAATTTTAGATTTTTAAGAGACAGCAGTATATATGATACGGTTAAAGTGTTTATTTGGCTAATTTAGAGGCTAGCTGGATAATATACAAACTATCCAAATGTCTGCCTATTTTGATGAAAAATCATATTTCTACTAAAATAGCTATGAATATTGGCTGGTTTGTATACTATCCAGCTAGTTTATAAACTATACAAGATTTATCGCCAAAGTGCAAACCACAAGAAAAGTACACAAATTAACCGTCGTTTTGACTAGTTTACAAACTATCAACAGTATTTGGATGAAGTGTGAACTTAATATTAGTAGTAATATATAATAACCAACTCGTTGGTTAGTATGTAAACTAACCAATTCCATTTGGCTAATTTATTAGAAAAGTGAGGTTATGTTTATGGCAAGTACTGTGTGTTGTTATTGTTTACTGTCGTGTCTTGTGAAATTTGTTTAAGAATAGGTATCTGTTTATTAAAAATGAATCAACAGCAACAATTTGAAAACCTGCTTTTGGAAGTTTACGAGCAAAAGTCGCAGAATTCAAAATTAACGAATGACGGTGATTATAGTGAACTTTTGCAACGTACTTATAAAGAGAATACGCGAAACTGGAACCAACACTAGTAACAAAAATATTTTTTCACACAAATAGTACATGTATGTCACTTTTGTTTTTTACTTATTTTTAAGTACAGTATGATCGAAAACTTTCAACGTCTAGAGGGCTGTGGAATTATTTTGTCAAAAATTTTGTTGGCAGTCGTGGTAGTAAAAGTTACATTGGAATTTTATATTTGTCAGTTTAAGGTTATGTCAGGATTGTCAATTCAACAAATACAAACATTTTTGTTGAATACATAAAAATGTTAGTAACAAAAACAACTACAGCTATTCAAAATGATTTGTTGCATTTTCCATACACAGAACCACCTAGTGCTCGGCATTAAACATCCTGTAAAAGTTAAGTTTAGCTATCATATTTGTATAGGTTATATTATTGAGTAGCTTTATTCATCACTGCCAACATAAACTTATTTTTTTTTAAATCCACAGCCCTCTAGACGTTGAAAGTTCTCGATCATACGTAGTAATAGCAATGTTATGTTGTACCTATAAATAAATTTAATTTTTTATCAAGAATTATTTTGCTATCCTAAACTAAATTAACCAAATGGAATAGGTTAGTTTACATACTAACCAACGACTTGGTTATTATGTATTACTACAGATATTAAGTTCACACTTTATCCAAATACTGTGGATAGTTTGTAAACTAGCCAAAATCACCGGTTAATTTGTGTACTTTTTTTGTGGTTTGTACTTTGGCGATAAATCTTGTATAGTTTGTAAACTAGCTGGATAGTATCCAAACCAGCCAATATTCATAGCTATTTTAGTAGAAATATGATTTTCCATCAAAATAGCCAGACATTTGGATAGTTTGTATACTATCCAGCTAGCCTATAAACTAGCCAAGTAAACACTTTAACCGTAACATATACAATAGATACTGTACTTTTCGCAACCCTGAAAAATTAAAAATATTAAATATCGAACGTTTCGAGAGACAATCTACCCTCCTTATCAACGAATCAACAATTAAAACTAAAAATGAATAAGAAAAACAGTCCTGAAGCATGGTAGACCTAACAAAATAAAAAACAAAAATTATGACAAATAGAAACCCGCGGTACACTAGAAAACAAACCTCTAGATTGCTAGAACTTTGTTCACATTTCTTTTTAATGAAGGCTGGCCATGGAAGTTTCCAAACTTTAGCTGTGTAAAATTACTTTGTTGTGTTTACACGAGGTTTACATTTGAGGTTATGGTTTTTAAATGCATTTAGATTAGAAGACATGATAAAACATCTTCGAATGCAAAGTTCCTATACTATATTAAGCAGAACAGAAAATATGTATCCAGTTTCAGTAGGTTTTTAAGTAAGTACATGTAAGGTCTTATAATACTTTAGATGGTAAATATTTCTCCACGTGCACTAACTTCCAAAATAAGCAGTCCATCTGACGACAATATTTTATTCTGTCAAATTTATTGGAGATTATACAAGTTCTACAACAAAATAAAAATTACGGTTCTGTTTATTTGCAACTTAATAATAAAAATCCAAGGCCAACCTATATGCAACAAAGTTGTGTACCTATTATATGCATCTAGGACAATTTATAACAAAGGAATAAAACAACATGACATGGGAAAAAAATGGAAGAATAAGATTCGGTTGGAATAATATTAACGCCAGTTGTCAAATTGGATTAGCAATTTAGAGCTTTGAATAAACTTATAAATATTAAATTCTAACATTTTTTCGTGCTACGTATTACCACAAAAATAACTAAATTCAAAACAAGTATAAACGTATTAAATAATTTCCATTGGTCGAAACTAAAATGAAATCCTATTAGTCCATCTTTCAAGCTTAAACAATGTGGGGTTTTGTTGATAGGTACCTTATAAATATAGATTCAAACAAAATCGATCGAAACTCTAACGTTTCTATTGGAGCATTACGCATTACGCAATACGCGAAATTCCCAATGCTACCCCAGCAAATACAGCATCTGTCAAAGATTATATCCAGGACATGCTGACAGAAACTAAATTTCGGTGAATGGTTTGAACAAGCTCGAACTAATTCCGATTTTTCATTTCTTGTTATATGGTAGAAGCAAAGCCGATTTACAAATTACGAGCAACAAAAAAGCATATATTAGTTGATCAAAGAAATTATCTTACTCTATATTCGGCTATTATTCGCTATAGATGACTACATGGTACAACTTGCTCTTAATGATACTTTCCCAAAGGCACGAATTTTATATATTTACGTTCAGAAGGAATAAAAAATGTTTTCGACAATATCTCACTAAATGTGAAAATGTGTATGTAACCAGAACTTCTGTTTTTAGTATTACAGATATAGCAAGGAAAAAGAAATTTCCTACAGTAGAGAAACTGCGAATAGCAGTCTCATGGTGCATATAAAATCGTAAAAAATATATTTAATTACGTCATAACTGATTATGACAGCGTAAAATTGACATATTTATATATCTATAAATGCAACAATAAACTAATTTATTGATTAAATGATACAGAAATGGGCGAATACGCATTTCTGTAGTTATTTACAATTTCTAGAAAGTATAGGTAATTTCATTTCGGAACCTATTTTATTTACTTACAGGAATTGTGTAGTCTGTACGACTCTTTTTGTTTCTCCCCAAAGCACCATCTGAATAAAAATACCATTTTTCCTAGAGTTCAGCACTATCTCATATAACTGTGCAATCACAAAAGCTACGCCAACAAATACAAAAAAAGAAAAAATGGCAGAATTCGGCGCGACATCAGATTCTCTCTGCAACCGAGCGTGCTATATAAAAATAAATACAACGGAAACTAAACAAATACCATGCTATCTCAGTCAATACGGGAGCAATGAAAGCATCGAGCAGATAATCAAACAACTGCTGATAATTCCGCAATAGAGAAACTCTGCCTCAACGGTTACCGAAAGGAGATAAAAACATACTTAACCTAATTTATATTAAATTCAGTATTTGTTCCCGAAACGCCGCCAAAAAGATTATGAATAATTGTACTAACTTCAATACTGCATCAGTAAAATGCAGCCATTTAAATCGTATCCATTTGTTTTCAGTAAATTGGTGGAGTTGCTGTTATGATAAATTGTAATAACAACAACCTTCTAGCAGTAGTAGCATTTTGATGGATGTTGCACTAATATTATAATCGCAGCGTTTTCAAATGGATTTGGACATTTTAATAAATACAAAATTTATTAACGATCGAGAAATTATCAGTAAATGCTTTCTAATCCTGGAAATAAACGAACATTAGAATATGTTATAAATGTACTTTTGAATTTTTATCAAATGGTATTGAACATTTCATTAAATAGCGAGTTACTAAACAATAGAATAGGCTTAGAAAGGAATTTGGGCAAATGAGAATTTGAAGAACAGGAAAATTCAAATTGAAAAGTGCAATGAATATAACATATCTCTAACATTTGGAGATTATGAGATTACGACCTACTAGTATATTAAGAGCCTTAGACGATTCCCACCCACCATGGGTAATAATGTAACATTTCAAAAACTCCATGCGAAGGGATCCTTAGATTTATATTTCGGGTAGCTCTAATCGGAGGCGGAGTTCTCTCAAACTCAAATATATACAGTAAGGAAAACCACCATGTAATTACCAAGAATATATTGTGTTTAACTATAATTACAAAATAAGTAATCATTCAATGTAAAAATGAATTCTATATTGTGGAAATAACAATTTCGTCTGGGCGGTCGTGTTCCCTTACTTCTTGGTGAGCTGCAACCCTCCTGACGGAGCTGTACGCAGGCGGGTACGATGGGTGATTTAGCAAGCTTCACAGGTAATTTCGGAACGCATACGTTGGCGGCGACGGACCGATTATTGGTAGAGCGAATGTCCCGGCCGGGTAACCTCCAAATTACAGTATTGTTGGCGTTTACGGTGATGGAATCAAACGCAAAATCACGCTGATATAAGTGATAACTGCACCTCAGTCTCAAGATAGGAGTTTCTACGGGCCTTGTAGGTGTCCTACGAGTTCGTAGCGTATCCGTTGGAGTGATGGCGATGTGAAATTCGGCCCGGATTTCTTACTCACACTTTAGCGGGCGGCGGGCCGGGGGCATTAACATCCCGTCGGCTAGCGAAGAATTTCTTCGCGCTCGATCCCAAAGGCGGACTCGGAGTACCAGCTTCTGGAGAACGTCTCTCAACGTTCACGGCGGACCCTTCAGGTAGGTTTATGCATGCAGCTATAGGGTTCGATGTGCAGTTAGGCGGATCGTAATGCGGGTTTATAAGTTATCGGAAAGCAAGTTAGGAGTCGGGCACTGCGGGCAGTCGCCGTCTCAATCTAACTTCAGGTCAGGTTTTCAGGTTAATAAGCTAGGAGGCGGGCACTGCGGGCAGTCGCCGTCTCAATCTAACTTCAGGAGAGTAGTTTGGGATAAGGGTAAGTCCAAGGACTCAAGATTGGGATGATCTTAAGTCGGCAATGGACAGGATCAGGACTGGTGTACTTAGGGGGAGAAATCTCAAGTGAAGTCAAATGGAAGTGCAATCTTCTTTTATATCATTCTGGCGGCTTTATCGGTGCAGCGGTTCTGGGTTTCCGTGGAGTTGAGAAACGACGCGGTCGGTCCTTTAGCGCTACGTTGCGCATAGCGGGAGTCTTCGCGTTATCGGAAAACCACGCAACATACATTTAATACATTGGTTAATGTCTGTTTTATAAATTTATGCAGATGCTAGCGTTACAATAAAACAACACGAAACGTTAAACAAGTTAAATAAAATCGAGGAGTTCGAGAAGGAGGTACTCTTTCTTCAAAATTATTGACATTAACTCTAGAGAACATATTTAAAACTTGGGTGTAAATATTGATGATAAGGAACTGACACATTTACGTTACGTAGGCGACATAGCGTTGATTGCCATAGATTAACAAAAATGAACAACAATGATAGAGCAGTTAAATGAACAATCGAAACAGGTTGGATTAAAAATAAATATAAATAACACAAAAATAATGCCGAAATCCCAACAAAACATGCATATTGAAGTTAAAACATGCCGTATAGAACTTCAGTGCTTCCCCTATCTGTTGAACTAGAAAAGACCACGCCACCTGATAGCATGAATCAATTTAGCACATTGCGATTTCTACTATCTTTCAATGCAGTTGGTCGACGGTTTAAGGTTGGAGTTTTTTAATTCTACTTTTCAGCACGCTGGGGCGCAGTTAACACCTTTGCTTTTCTCATTGCAATTGGAACCGCATAGCGTGTCGAATCACATTTATTATGGAGGTTACCTATTGTAGATTTTACATTCCTGGTAATTTCTAACTAGTAAACGGCTGACAGCTATTTATCAGATTTAATGTGCATTGAAATTATTCCGAATTTATGCTGTATATGAACTATCCGGCGATTATGCGAAGATCTTTTTTTGATTAAAAAAAACATTACCATATCTACAAACGCGCCGTTTATATTACGGTTAGGCCTTGTTAAATACTGCGCAAGAAAATTATTATCATACTGTATAGTTTCTTAGAATGCTAGTTAACGCTCGTTCAATCAAATTATTTTATACTTCGCTGAACCGATTCTGAGAGCTCTTATGTAATCAAATCCTTTTGATTGCACTTCTACCATTTGTACAGTTGATCTTTTGTAATATAATTTGAATTTTGTTTCCACATTTAATACAACGAACCTGTCGTTATTTATGTTATACTAATTCGAACCTTATTGAATTCATTTAGTTGAATTTGCCTATTGGGCTCTTATTTAATTTTAACTAACATAATTGCTAGTTGAAACACAATTATTGTTTGAAAGTTAAATCAGTATCTTTACAGTTATTTCATTTTTGTTTATTAAGACGTTTAAGCTAATATGATTCACTCCAGTTGTGCCTGCATTATATTTATGTATTTGGGTCGACATTTTAATAATGCTTGGAATTTATATTTCTGTACCTTTTGAACCACTGCGAAAGATTAATTTTTTGTATTAAAGCATTCGTACTTGAAATTATTTACGGTTTGTTGTTTTTTTAAACCTATGTTTATCACAGCGCGTTTTAGATTTTGAAACCACCCTTAGTGTTTTACGTTTTATTATGCTTTTGACGTTCAAAAATGTTATTTGTTCAGCGCATTAGTAACGAAGTAATTTTTCTTTTTTTACTCCTTCGTCTTTCCTAAACAATTCCATCAGGTATTTATGTTTTTGTATAAACCTTGCTATATATACATCATCTCTACAGGCCTTAATAGTCCAAGGCCAGTTTATGGTATTTTTCCATTTAATTCTGCCCTTCGTTTCTGTCCTTTAGTCTCTTATACCTAACGCTTTTATATTCGCTACTATTGCCTCCAACAATCTATTGTTTGGGCTTTCTCTTCACATCACGTCCAACAGTCCACCTCTCAACACGACTTTAGTCACTATATTGCCCTATAACCATTGCACACGTTCTAACCACCGTAATTGTTGCATTTCTATTATATTTATGGTACTAGATTCACCATGAATAATATTTTCTTTCACATTCGTTCTTCCCTAAAACTTTTTTCGCCTTTAATTTTTTTTAGTAACTTTCTTTCCCACCTCTTTAGATTTTGTTGGTCGCCTTTATTAAGAGTTTATATTGCACATCCATATGCGATTGTCGGTCTGGTCACTCTTCAAAATTGGTTTTTTGCTTTTGTTGATAGATTCTTGGAATCTAATATATTCATGGCTCCAATTCTTTTATTTCGTTTTGTCAATCTTGCCTGCATCTCCATGCTGCTTTGGTTGTCATTTGCTGCCGGACTGCTCCCCTAGGTAGGTAAAACTGGTTACTTGAGTAAGTCATATGGTTTGCAGATTAACGTCAGGAAGACAAAATTCATGATTGTTACCAAACATCTACAAGCAACAAAACGATTACTCTTGAATAGCTCTGAGATAAAACAAGTGGAGACGTTCATATATTTAGAATGCTCGGATCATTCAACAGAATAAAGTGTAGAATAGAAAAAGCACGAGCAGCCTTTGCTAATATTAACTCACCACTTAAATTTAGAGACTATGCTGAGACTAGTGAACTGTTATGTATTCCCGGTTTTGTTATATAGAGCAGAAGCATGGAAGGTGACTGATGCCACTACACGATGGCTGCAGGCTTTCAAAATGTGCGTCTATAGAGGAATACTAGGAATTCATTGAATTAAACACGTAACGAACAAAGAAGTACTGTGATAGCTAACGAAAGAAGTAGAAATTATCAAACCATCAAAAAGAAAACAGCATTTTGGGCATATAATGAGGCACGTACAAAGATATGAACTGCTGCAACTAATACACCAAGAGAAAGTCGAAAGAAGACGAGGACCTGGAAAACGCAGAATTTATTGGCTAAGAAACCTAAGAAACTGGTTCAACACTATAACGAAGTGCAGAAGTACTTAGAACGCCATCCAACAAAGCGAAAATAGCTATGGGGATCGTCAAAATCTGATAGCCGATAGGCGCAAGCAGAAGATTACTTTATAAATATACTAAGGGACATTTGTGCCAAAAATCAGGACTATATTATTTTTGGTTTGAGGTAGATATCTATTATGCTTGGGCTAAAAATTATATAACACATGTAGTAGTAGAGCAACAGAGCTAATTGATCTATAGATATAGGCTAAATAGATATATTTATATCAGCTAGCAATGATTTTTAGGGCATTATTAAAGTTCCAGCATCTTCTCAATCCGTCTTACTTCCTACTCGTCTAGTGCTTCTCAATTGAATAAGAACATACTCGAAGTTTCAAAACGGAAGTGCGGAAGAACTTCAAAGATACTTTATACTACAGAAAGCTGAGGGTATTAAAACTGCATCTTCTATTTAATGCTAGCTTGTTTTGTAGTTTTACTCGACCACAATATAGTTACAGATGTTCATAATTACTATTACTGTTGAGTGACTTAATAACGTAAGACTACAAAGTACATTAAATAACCTGTACCCTGTACACAGCTAGAATATTGGGTTTTTTACCCTCTATGCGCATTCTTTAATAAGGAGTTTCGTTGATAAATAATTTTCATAACACATAATTTTGCCGTCAGCTGAATCATAGAAGATTGAAGCAGGCAACGAGTTTTCCAGACTAATAAATACGTTAAGACTCCATCAACATCCCTTTCACGATGTATGGTGTTCTTTTATTATCCGTTAGATTTTATCGGTTGTAAAACTATGTTTTAATACATTAATTATTTAACAATGCGTGTACAGTATATAAAACGTCAGGGCATAATAAAACTTACAAATATTTTCATGGCCAGTAACGACACCTTAAATATCTCCAACAAGTAAAACTATAAGCAAACTCGCTCTACAAGTAGTAGTTTAATCTGACACTGGACAACCGAGAAATGGTCGGTGGGTAAACTATAACTTGTAAGCTGTTTAGCAACAAGAGAGCCTAAGTTTTGCAAGTTTGGGCAGGCGGGTGATCTGTTTTGAATTTAGATGATCGCCAGCGTGTCTGTGGGAAACTGATAGTCAAAGTTGCTAATTTAAGTACATGTGTGAGATGAGCACATGCACTCAGAATTGTAAATCATGAAGGTGGCAATATGGTTTTTATAAACCACCAATGTAAGGTCATCACTACAATACGTATAATATTGATTAAATCTATTAAAACTATTGCGTACATATAAGAAAATCTTGTTTTTTTACAGTTACTACTAGTTATGTATGGTACAAGTCAATAAAGCGGCATTTTATCCATAAGGAGAAACTTTAACTCACGAGGCGAAACCAAGTGAGATAATTTCCCCTGAATGGATAGAATCTCTTTATTTACATGTGGCATATACATTTTTTCCAATACCTACATTTAGTTATATAAATAAGTCTTTAAATTAACTAATTCTAACTAAATATCATATTACCTGTCTTTTTACTCGTTACCATGCTAGCACGTATTTATTTTATTCACTAGTGAATAAAGTAGCATTTTGTCCACCCTCAGCATTAAAATGTTACTTTACCAAGAAGATCGTCATAGATAAAATACAACTTTCAAGTAGGAATTGGAAAAAATCATTTTATATAGTATAACGCAGAATATAGCCTAGCTTGAATTGAATATAGAAATTCAGAATTTAATCAATATTGGTATAAGTATAAACCTATGTTCGCTATCCACGAATTTAGAAAAGAGCGTATGGAAGTGAATATAAAAGCGCTGCAACGTGTATACATTTCACAACCCAACTAGCACTAGTGTTCGCAACTTAGACAGGAACACCGAACTAGTAGGTAATTATTACGAAACCGCCACTAAAACTGTATATCTGATGTATAAATAACTTCATTTGATATATCTACAGTGTCTGCTACGTAGTTTTTACCGGTAATGTTAATTTGCAGCCGTATGCGACTTTTACGGTATAAATAACTTCATTTGATAGATCTACAGTGTCTGCTATGTAGTTTTTACCGGTATGGTTAATTTGCAGCCGTATGCGACTTTTACAAAACTTTTTCGGTATTGGAAATATCGTAGGTACTTTTGAGATGACCTTAACGTTTGAAGAATTTGAAGATGGCCAACGATAGTAACGGCGACTAGCCCATGCCTAAAAGGTTTAAAAGTTGTAACTACTTTCAAGTAGTTTTGATAGTTGCCGCTACGTTCTGGAGACCTTTACTAACTCTTTAAAGTCGTGGAATTTGTATGTAATAGTTGTTGGTATTAATACAGTTTCCAACTACCCCCAGAACGAAACGTCACTACACACTATAATACTTGTCGCTTCTTAAATTCCCCATAAAGTTAACTTTACCATCTAGTGCCCAATAATGCATTATTGTGTAGTGTGTAGTGATGTAGATAAGTATTAGGCAGTGCGCCCGCCTATTAAAAATAATGACGTCTGTTTACATAGGCAAAAAATGGGGACGCATGAAGTCTCAACGGGAACTTTGAACAGGCAGTTTGTGGTAGTCACACCTCTGCAGAAACTTTAAAGTGACGCTACAGTTTCATTCTGCAGATTGTAGATATAATTCTAAAGTTATATATTTGCAGTTCCTCTCCAGCCATCGCAGGTATCAATTATTTTCAAGTTATATTTATGAGTTAAAACGACTTCAAAGTATTTTTTTTTCAAGTACACCATTTTTATAGGCAAAAATCTGTAAAAGGCTTATGCAGAACTTCCCTCGTCGACATTGTAACAATCATAAATTTTAAAAATCAAATTAAGTTAGGAGTAAAAATATCATCACGTTTCTAATAAATGAAATACATTTTCAAATAAAAAAAAATTATCCCGTTCGGGTTTGAACCCGCTGCATCTGCACAGCGCCCCAACATAGATACCCTATCTGCATCGATAAAGCCATCTACGCTACCAAGCCGCTTTCAAATAAGTCCGGCGCGCGCTGTTCTTAAACAAAACGCTGTTATTGTTGAATTTATCTTACTCTTTTGTGACATTATTCTCTATCGGTTGAGTCTTATTTTCCGCAAATGTAAAGTCGGACCTATGTGAAAGTTATTACTTCCTTTTATTTCAAAATTAACACAAAAATAAACAAAATTTTAATTTTAAAGTGCTCACCCTGTATATATTTGTATGAAATTGTACCGGTTTAATGCGAGGTAGATATATAATATGTATGCAAAATATCGTCTTCCCCCGACAAATAGTTTTTGAGCTATACTGCCAACAGACAGACAGACAAACAGACAGACAGACATATGGACAGACAGACAGACAGACAGACTGACGAAATTGAGAAAACCTCTTTTTCGTCATCTAGGGACATTTAAACGTGAAGATCTGAAAAAATCTCGGATGTGGTTTTATTTGTGATTACAATACTTCCCTCGTCTGAAAGACGAAAAATTAGGACGCCACTATAAAAAAGTGAGTCACAATGGTTTAAAAACATAATTTATCATAGTTTCTGCACCAAATGTAATAAATGAATACAGAATAACTAGTTTTCAGTTTCAAGTTTCAAAATTACAACAAAAAGGGTTTTTAGCATTTAGGATCTTATACAGGGGGTATCACAAATACGTGTGTTAATTTTAAGGTGAAGTTGAGCACGCTAAATTAAATATTTTTTCTATTTGTAATATTTAGAGTAAACGCCCCTAAAGCTGATTTAAGATTAGAAATAAATAAATCGTATGGTGAACCGGTACGTGACATTTCGGCGCAGCCGTTAGGGCGTCGCCCTTTGGTTGCCGCCGTTTGGGCGCCATACTTTTGACCGCCGGACGTTTGGGCTCCAGTAGTATACATTTTTAAATAGTTTGAAACTTCTAATAATGTTGCTTAATTATTTTTAATAATTCCACATAATGTCTTCTTGTAACTGTCATTAGTATAAACCATTTACCACATGAACTTAATAGATAACGAGATAACAGAGACGCTTCGATAATTTTTGTTGTTATAACTGTTTTAATTTGTTTTTTACTTGTTCAGTTACCCATTGTATTTTTCTTCGTGTATTATTGCTCTTTCGTTTTTTCATAGCTATCCGCGATAGTTTTGGTATGTTTTGTTAATATCTGTTCTATATGAAACATTTTCATAAGAATTTGAAATAAAATTGCAGGCTTTAATTGTGTTTTTTCATATCTAAATTATTATTAGTAAAACATTTGCCTTGTTAAAAAGAATATTTGCGAAATTCTAAAGTTCTGTTAAATATCGTTGCAACAAACATGAAGTGGACAATTACATAAAAAAATATAAATCCAAGTAAATTTTACAAATACGCTTCAAGTTGCTAAAACTTATTTAAAAGTAATGTGGTTGTGGCTACTTTAAATACGTATAAAATCAGAATAATAAAAATATGTATCATACAAAATTTAAAAAAAAGAATAAAAATTCGAATTGGAGGCCATAACTTTGTATTTGAGCATAACTTTTAATTCTAAACAACTTTTTTCAATAAAATTTTGCCATATTTTTTTAAATAAAAGAACTTTATTCTTGAACAAATTTCATATTTTTTGTCCTGCCCTGTATGCTGTTTGACTTGGAGCCATTCTAAATGCATCTGATTTGGTTATCGAACATGCACTAACTTCTGGCGGTATTTAAAGTTCGGTTGTACAACTAATAAAAAAATATCCCATTTGTTGCACACTTAATGGACCACACTGTATATCAAAGATATTACACCGTGAACAATGTCTATTGAAATTTCTTGGAAAAAGTCATATTTACGATAAATAACAGAAGAATCGTGGACTATTTTTAATGTTTCTAAATTTCGACGCCCAAATGTCCAGCGTCCAATCGGCGGGGCCCAAAAGTCCCGGCGCCCAAACGGCCAGTGCCCAAACGGCGGCGCCCAGACGGCGGCGCCGAATTGTCCTGCTTCGTGGTGAACAATATGCAGTGAAATATGTCTTAGTTGCGATATAAACGAGAAGCAATAAAAAAGTTTTATTATATTATTTGGATTGCTATGGTTAAATGTCAGGGTGACCAATTATGTTAGATTAAGTTATGCTTATGGGGCAAAAAAATGTGGAAAAACTTACGATTTTTGCAGAATGTGATAGAGAACAGTTATTCAGCTTGACAAGTTCTTCCACTGATATTTTTATTAAAAACTGCAATTTTCAATGGCGCTTGGTCTGATTTGGACGTTTTAATTTAATCACTTAAACCATTGGGGGGAGCACAGATTTGCCCTTTAATATTAATTTCATAATAATTTATTTAGTTTCTTAGCTAGGGCAGCCATGCTAAGGTAATGAATGGAACGCTTGGTATTCACAGGCGTGCGGCTAAATGCATTGAAGTAGGAGGTGGAATTTTGGAGCATCTATGACTACGTTCTTTTAAATTATTAGTCGGCAGTCATTTATTTTGTTATTTTTGATGTTATAGAAATAACAATTATTTTTAATTTAGTTTGAAATGTGTATAGCTCAATAAATACTGAGAATAGAACACATGTTCATATGAACTTTTTTGCTTGAAATGATCCCAAGAACATGCTCCTTAAGTGCCGGGAGAACTTCGCAAGAAACCCTGCAGATATTGATAACACATAAATGTATATTTTAGTATATTAAGTAAATAAAACGTTATTATTGCATTATGTAGAATGTGTAATACCTTCCATACACATAAAGTTTAACTGTCGAAGCAAATATGTCTATATTCGCTTGTGGAAAGAAACTGAACCTTATTAGCAGACCTTTGCCCAAAGAAGTTTTCTGACGTGACTTCACGGAAGCCTGCACGCAAAACTTGGCACAAATTGTTCCAGGCGTCTCCGGCACCTCTGAAACAATCCACATCACAGTTATTATAATGACTTCGTGTTATCTGTTCGCATACAGCCTGTTACCACGTAGTTTCCTTTGAACTCTAAAATATGCGAACCATCCAAACTTCCAACTAAGAGATACTCTTCGTTGCATTGTTGATGTTGGTACCTCCAGGTAATTGCTATGCTTCGCATCAAACGCGAGCAGCATAATGTAGTGGCAGCAGACATGAGGGTGGATGAGCCGCAAAAACATCTGTCACGGTGGGCGCTCTTCGCGTCCTAATTTTTCCTTTGATATTTTTAATTTGCTTTCTCTCGTCTACTTGAATGCGGCATAGTCAGAGGCGTAGCTGGAACTTTCGCACATACTGTCAACACATTTCGTTGATTTTAGGACGAACTATAATAGTTCAAGCTATGACTTATTGAAATTTATAAAACCTTAGGGCTCTATATGGCTGATTTATTTGCGTATCATTGAACATAAAGTTTCCTCGTTAGGAAACTGGAAACTGTTGTACTGTAGTTTGCAATATTTATTCGTGAGCTTTGTTTCAACAAAAAGCACACGTGCAGTACGTAGTATTACAGACTTCGTTTGACAGCGCCCTTACAGTCGATTGCGCTAGCTATAATAGAACTCAATTCGTGCCTCTAACCCTAACGAGATATGGAGTATTCTTTTTTTTGAATTTTCTAGTAAATATGCGAATAGTTCAATTATTCATCTGAACCATAGATTATTGTACCTAGTTGAAAGTTTTAATTGAAGTTCAGTGTGTTTCTTCAAAGCTGCATAGCATACTATAAGGGTAAAATGAATTGTTTCTTTAGGTAACAAGTTAATACTACTAGTTTTTTTTTGTGAAATGGACTAGACAAGTTTCGAAAAAAATTGACAGGAATTCTAAAAATTCCGAAGAATCAGATATGTCCCTTCTGAGCAGTACCGATATAGAATATGAAAATGTAGTTTTGGCGGAAAATCAGGATAATTATGCCAGGGAGACAGATCGAGTAAACTAAAGCGAACCAATCAATTTACAATTTGGCAATTTACATGATTCTGATACGTTGGTACATTTGATGACTAGAAAAGTTTACAAAAAAGTAAAAAAAAAAGTTGATGTGAATTCCGCATGGCATCCAGTGGGAAAATTATTACACCAGTTTCTGCATGGACATCAAGTCTGTGAAATCCTCCATCAACTCCTACTAGTACTCTCTAGAGTGCATTGATGTAAGTTTGACGCATTTGTCCTTTAACAGGTGTTCGGACAGATCATTGTCCCCCTCTCTTGTCTAAAGTACTCTTAAATAAGATATATACTTTTCTCTTTGTTCAGTTTTAGTGGCAGCAAGTTATGTTTCATTATTATGGGCGTACATTGGCATAAGTTAAATAACTTAACTTCATAATAGATTAAATAAACAGGATAGAAATTTCACCTAATTTATTTCTACACCCTAATGCCCAGCACTTTTCCATTATGCAGATTCTAAAGTGTAACGTCAACAAACACTTTTCTTTAATATAATACTTAAAATCTGGTGTGATACACCCACACAACTTCCTTTTACAGTGATCTTATAATTATGCAAAAATGTGATTTTTAATTTTTCAGCATTTGTCAAAAATTGTAAATTCTACAAAAACGGTACAAAATAGAGCATTAGATCAAGACAGAAGCTGAATTCAAAATGTAATAATATACCGGGTGTTCTACTTCAAATAGGAGTTAATACAAAAAAATAGAAAAAAAAACAAAAAAAAACGTTTTAGAGGCATTCAACTGGAAAATCACCTATCTCACATGAATACACATTAAAATTATAATAAAAATGTAAAGTTTGAAAAAAATCGTTAAAGCCATTTTTGAAAAAATCGAAAAAACTGGAAAATCACAAGAATAAACAGCTACTTCCGGTTATGCGATTTGCTTCAAAAGCTTGTTGTCGCATCTACATAGTATAAAAAAATAATATGTGAAGTTTCAAAGCCATAGCTCTTTGCGTTTTTGAGATATTCTGTTCACAGGCAGACACACAGACACAAACACAGACACACACACAGACAGACACATCGACAGACCAATGAACAAAAACATGTTTTTTTGGGTTCGGCAAACTCTAAAACGTGAAGATCTGTTGAAAACTCAATTTCGAATTTTTGGGGTGAATCCAATACTTTCTTTATTGTAAAAGGAAGTAAAAATTATCTTCTAATATTTTTTCTGGAACGTTAAGGACATGTTAATTGAAAAGTAATGTCAACATGACAATAATAAATTAATTTACTATGCGATTGAGAAAAATAAGATGTTATCCGTATCAGTACCTTGTTAAATGCTAGATAAGTCAAATTGACATTAAGGCATCCTAGTCTGCTCTAATATTTAAGAAAAAATATAGGTGCAGAGACTGAAACATTTAGTGCAACATGTCAGTTTATGAACAGGATTATTTTGGCATCAAGAAATACAAAATTTTTGAGGCTCAGAGTTGAAATGCGTGGAGGATTTTATAACATGACCAAAAAACATCAACCAAGAGAGGAGAAATTCATTGACAAATTACCAGAAAATGAAGAACAAAGATTAAAAATGTTATCAGCACTTAAAGTTAGAATGTATTTTATTGCATACATCTAGGTCGTATAAATGTTTCTTTATTTGTTATGTGCAATACCGGCAAACTTTGCTGAGCATTTTAATAGCTTATATTATGGCGCAGGCATCTTTTGTTTTGGGCCTTTTCGAAATATGAAACGGCTGGTTGCGGCTTGAATAGCGCTCTTTTCCGTACGTCGGTTCGAGTTAGCAGCAAGTATGTAATTGTTGTTCCCCAGCAAAGCTTGTTATACAGGGTGAGTGGTTACTTCGCTTTTGGTTTTAGTAGGGTTTGGTAATTAGCTGATTGTGGTGTGCGTTTCTAGCTTTTCATCGGAGGTTCTAAGACACCGATTCAGCCTGATTTGAGAGGCGTGCATTCCCTTCATCCTTTCCTTCATATTTTGCTTATGACCTGGTGGTTTCTGCCACACCTGCTGCCAGCATAGCTGTAAGAGCCCGCTTGGAGACTATGTAACGTCTACTGAAGAAGCTTCGTCTTCCAAATAAGTATCTGGAAGTTGCGCAGCCGAAAGCTCCATGAGTGCTGTGGAATTATGCCTTGTTGGCGTGGAGTAGCGACCTTCGGGTGGTGCTATCTCAAAGCGACAACCTGGTTGGATTCCTTTCTGGACTCAGCTGATGCTGAAATGAATTAATTATATTCATTTTGAAAGCTTCAGGTGTATTAACGTAGGGAAATTAAAGTAATATCGCTTATAGCTCATTACTGTTGGCTCAATATTTGATTGCGTAGTACCTTGAATTTAATTGTGTTAATTACTAGTGTAAAATGCTACTTGTGGGTGCAAAATTTGCTTAATTAATATTCTGATTTCTCTAGTACTGGCCTGTGTAGAAAAGTTTATATACTGGCTATATTGTATGTGACTTTGATGCTAATTGAATATGTTATACTGCTAATGTTTCTATCTGTCTGATTTCGTTGCTGCTACCTTTTGTATTTCAGACATTGTACTATTTTCTGCTAAGATTATTTTAGTTTCTAAGTTCTCGGCGTATCTGAGTAAATTTGTTGCAAGTAAAGACTTGTTGGAGCTCATAATATTTGGTAGTAACATCTGTAAGAAACTGCACGCCGTCTAGCTGGCGGGCCCTGTATACTCTCGTAGAGTTGTTATATTTAAAAATTTAAGGAAATTATAGCTAACAGAAATAACCTTATATCAAGAAACCCTTCTACATCTTCAGCTGATACCGTCAGATGTGTTCATACATGGTTACCACTAACTGAGAAGAAGAAGCAAACTAAACAATCTAAAAAATGATTAATAAAAGGATAAACAAGAAAAAAATAGTGAATTGCTACACTCGACAGAGAAAAAGCGATTGTAAAGGAACACAAGCGAAAACTTTACTAAAATGTCAAAAAAGTAGAAGTAAAAAGTATTAAATACTATGGAAGAACGAAAATCGAGGACACACCGCCAAAACTAGAAAAGAGTCTGAAAAATATCATATCTATGACAAACGCAACAAATGATTACAGATAAATATCAAATAAATAAATTTTTGAATGAACCTAAAATAGAACCGATATAGAATAAAATATTTAAAATAAATCAAGATACTGAATATAGTATCAGAAGGTATACCATATAGTGTGACAGAGGCTAATAATTTTGTTTGGATTTTTTTGATTCGATACTTGCTATTTTTCGGCAACGTCCCTCGACAAATTAACTTTGTTTAAGTTAGTTTATTTCACGAAGTTGCTAAAATAACAAACTTTCGTGAAGCTGTTTTACCAACAAAACCATTCTCCGTTAATAAATTATTACCAGCAATAATTAGCTTCGACATTTATCTGATAAATGTTACCCAAATGGAGGTTTACTGTTAAATTTTTTTAATACAGTTGTTGCTAGTTCATCACCATTTGCTAACCCGAAAGTGTTAATCTAGGTGGTGTAGTTTATAACTCCTATTACTTCTTCTAATTATTAGCAGTCAATATTCTAGTCTGCTGATTATTTCTTCTTTAGTGTCACTGAGATAATATCACGCTCAATCTTAGATTTTCTGTTTGGAAAATGTGGTTCACTGTCTATCACATTGTTCACTGTGCGTGCAAACCACCAAAAATATAAATATAAACATCTTTCTAAGCTTGGAACAGATTTTATTGCAAGGTGATTTTAATTGTAAACATGCGAACTGGGGCTGTAGAACTACTAACCCTAATGGTGTTAAACTCTTAAATTTTACCGCTCAGTTGGAAATTCGTAATTCCGACCCCACAGATTATACATAGTTTTAATTGAAAAATATTGAAAGTAGCTGAAAGTAGTAGGACTATTTGATGGTATATAAAGAGATACACAAATTTTGTACTTTTAGAGTGGTACATAATGGGAGTCACCTTTCTCGGTTCTAGTGTGTATGTCAAATTAACCAACATTCTTTGTTTTATGTTTTGCACTTTCACTATTTTAATGAGGAATTATCCTGAAAATCGTACGACACTCATTAATGACCAATAGAAAAATTAGTTCACGAGCCGTATCCAAGACAATAACACAATTTCTTGGTAATTTTTTGTAGGTAGACATTACTTCCTTTTAGGGTTTGTGTCGTTACGATTTTCTTACCGAATCTCCATTCGAGCATTAATTCATATCCGGAAATGATTTTTCGTGCATTCAACAACGTCCTAATTTGCCCTCGCTCACCGCTCGGGAAAATTAATACGACGTTGTTGGAACGCACTAAAAAAAATTCCGGAAAGAATTAATGCTCTTATGAGATTATATGTGAATATTAACGCGATCCAAGGCCAAAAAATTCCCCAAAATGCTTGCGGAGTTAGCTGTGGCTTCTGAAATATCTTTAAAACATGGATCAACTCAATATGATGTTAGTGAGCAGGTACTTTAACGTAAAGTCACGAATTATAAAAATTCCAAAACTGAGAGTTTTGACTTTTTACATAAACACGGCTTTGAATACATCGTTTCAAAAGAGAAAGAAGAAGATCTTGTCCATTTTTTGTTGCAAGCTTCTAGAATGTGCTATGGGCTAACATTAAACAGAGAAAGTATTGTAATCGAAAAAAACACGAATACGATATTTTGTATAACCCGAATTTACAAAAAAGGTTCTCGATGACGTTCCCAAGAAAGATTACAAATTTAGGAAGGCAGACGATAAACGCTTTAGAGTGCTCCGTGCTGGGTGTTCTGATTGTGTCCTAGATGGATTTATGTACTTTGCCTTTGAAATCCAGAACTAGTGCTTGGGATACCACAAAACCGCGAATAGCCAGCTATTTGAGTGAATATAGAAGCAATAAGCAATAAGCAAAATTATTTAATAAAGTGTAACATTTCATTTGAACTTGCATGCATAAAAGATCAATTATGGCTGCTGATAGAATTCATTTTACCAAATTCTGCAGTAAAATTTGTTACCAACATGGTATATAAGTCTTTAAGACTTCCTTCATATCAATGCAAGTACAGTCCCATTGAACTTTCCTGGGAATTTTGTAAGCAATACTACAGTGAAGATATAAATATTGTCACAGAATATTAGAATAGAACAATAAACTTATGGACGGAAGCATTATCTAATTCCTCCCTGAATTGTGGTGAAATAGTATTCAGCATTGTGAAATAGTAATTTACGATGCAAGTAACGTTATCAAGCTTTTTACATTACGAGAGAATAGTTGGAATGACGACGACGTTAGGAGCGAGTTCTTTAAAATTCTCGAGTAAATTAGAAAGCAGATAATGTTACGTATATCGTAACATCTAGTAAAATAGTAGTAACAAGCAATCCAGTGAGACAAATATCTCATTTAAAAAAACTAAAAAGACCGTTTTTCAAATAGAACGCGTATTAAATAAAAACTGTACCCAGACCTGGAAGGTGTCAAAGTGGTTGCCTAACCGATCGACGTTTTAAGGCGCAGAGGGTCGCAGCTCCGTTTGGCTGCTGAAACATTTTTATTTAATACGCGTTCTATTTGAAAAACGGTCTTTTTTGTGATTTCTCGAAAACCGGAAGTGTCACGTGACTGAAATTCGGTTCCTGACCTGACATGACCATTCCAAACATATAACTTTCATAACTTTTTTCTCTATCTCTTACGGTTTGGCTGCTGAAACAGCGTCCCGGACGGACGGACGGACGGACAAGTCTATTAGATAAAGGATCTTTTAAAAAAAATAGGAAAACAATTTATTTATGACACTTACAACTGCGAGACATATATATGCTATGGCTGTGGCGGTACCACTAGTACCACTAAATAAAAACCATAAGTCACTCAATATTGTATTATTGGTAGTATTGTCAGGTTATGTTAAATTCGAGACTAGCAGGTTAGGTTTTGCGTCAATCTATGTCAAAACTGACGCAAAGCCTAACCTACTAACATCAAATTTGACATAGACTGACAGTGCCACCAAAAATACACGTCAGTACTGCCAACATGTGATTCAATGCTAATAAAGGATCGGTATTTTTCTTAACAACACTGGTGCTGTTAAATGCATATTAACGCAATTCGTTGCTAAGGGGTTATTATCATAGTAACATAATAGGATAAAGTAAAAGTATTATATTTTCTCTTGACTTGTTAAAAGGTCGTTTACTGTCGCCGGAACTGACTTGGTAAATGAGTCTTTACAGGCACGGTGCCTGTAAAATGTTAGTGTCGTCAGAACTGACTGGTAAATGTTGCCCTGGCGACTTTACAGGCACCTTATTTTCTAATAATCACATTCTTCATTAATCACTAATATTGATTTTTAAGATGTTCCCCAAGAGGAAATAAAACGTTGTACGCGGCTCTCTTGCAATTAGCCTTTATTGGGGCTCACCGGATTACAGGGCTCGCTCCTACGTTGGTCACCCTGCAAATTATCCGGCTCGCACATAAAGGCTAATTTACTAATCTTGCCACGTAAATAACTATTACGATGATTGGCGTAAATATATGGGCGATTCTAGTGTACCAGATATATCGCTTATCGTAATAAACTTAGGTAAATATTTGGACCCAGATTAAAATTTTGATCTATATCTCTCGGATGATGATTCAGAGTTTTAGAAGGTGGAATCTGATTCTGAAAGTACTCCAAATTATTCAAATCTTCCTGAATAATCTTTTGCTATTCATATTGAAATAAATCATTAATATTTAGCAAAATATACGAACCTACTTCTTATGAAAAGCATTTGTCCAAATTAACCATTACATCTTTATGTTACGGATAGACCACCATCTTATGTGTAAATAAATCATTCTTCTTCGGAACCCGGTACAAGCTCTCGTCAAACTGGAAATAGTAACGAAAGTCATCAAGGCACTTCTCAAAATGATTCCCGTTCTACTGATCCATATGATCTCGATGGTAAAGTCGGACCAACATCAAATAGCTGAAAGTCAAATAAAAGATTTATTTTCAACTTAGAATGGACTACCCATTTGAAAGCTTTCCAGAAAAAAATCTAGACAACTAAGAAAGTGAGTCGAGTCAGCTGAATGAAACTAAAGAAGCTCTCAACAAAAGAATTTATGAGAAATATGTAAAATCTAAGAAAAAAAAGCAAACGTTCTGTATTTGAAGATACTACCTAAACTAAAGTTTCAATTGATAGTGGTGACGCATTGATGAAAACATTAAATAAATATCAGTTGGGATCTTCGTCTTGATGAAAATGATGAAGTTTCGGTGTTGAAGATATCATAATGAAGTTACCTCAGCATCTCTTGTCTGGTCAAATCAAAAGAGCCTAATTTTGATGTTACTTGAGTTTGATGTTTATTAATTTATATATTTTTTTTATTACGAAAAAATGTCATTAGAAATTGGTTAGGTAATACCATAATCTCTTTATTAAAGCATGTCACACGGTAATGATAACGCAACAGTTATGTTTAAGCTCTGTAAGTAATCGTTCTCATATAATGAGTAAAGTTGTGGTAAAGCCTAATGAAACCTGTGAAAATATTGAGACAAAAACGGCAATTAAAGAGAATGTGGACCCAATTAAATTAGGTATCGGAATAAGAGGCATGAGAGAAACAAAAAATGGAAGTGTCGTAATCAGATGCAGGGATGAAGGCGATGCCAATGTTCTAAAGTCAAATTTAGAAAAAAGCATAGGAAACAAATTTAAAACAACAATACCAAGTAAAAAGAACACAAAAATAAAAATTGTTGGAATGGATTACAAACATGATGAATTGGAGGAAGTCTTAAAACGTCAAAATCAGGGTATTTTTAGTGAAACAACTATGATTAAAATTATCACCACCAAAAAAATGGTAAAAACACATCTTGCAATTATCGAATGTGATGCGCTAACCTTTCATAATATATTGGTGAAAAATGATGCAAGACTCTTTATTGGACATAAATCGTGTAGATGCTTTGAATATGTCAATATTATTAGATGTTACAACTGTTGTCAACTGGGACATACCTCAAAGGAATGTACTGAAAAGAAGATATGTGGAAGATGTATGAGTGAGGATCGTGATACAAGAGAGTGTAAAAATACAAAGTGGCAATGCATAAATTGTTGTTTGGCTAATGATAGGTATAAATTGGGTCTAAAAACTGGACATACAGCATATGATATAAAATGCCCAACATTGAAAAAAGTAGTGGATAAACAACGCAATAAGATTCAGTATGAGGTGGACTCTGATGTAGTGACAGATTCTTCATAGCAGCTAAATTCTGCAAGTACTAGTGTATATAGAAGCAAAATAGCAAGAACGAATGACTTATCCTGTGTGAGTAAGAACAACAATGAAGTTAGCGATGTCAACTTAAAAAGTGGTAATTTAACCATTTTTCACCTAAATATTTGTACCCTAAATAATAAGTCAAATTGTTTGGATGTTTTTCTTAGTAAGTACGATTATCCTAAAATTTGCTGCTTTAGTGAGCACAACTTGAATAGTACTAGTATTACTACTTATAACTTACCTAACTATAAATTAATTAGCAGTTATTCTAGAATAATACATAAGAATGGTGGAGTAGCAATATTTGCGCACAATAGTTTAGCTCATTCGTTCAAGGAGTGCAGAATTAACTTAAGTTGTATAGAAAAAGATTTCGAGTTCTGTTCTGGGGCTTGGTTACCGTCAGGTCAATTAAGTACTTGTGTATTTGTATTTATAGATCACCTAGTGGTAATATAGAAGTATTTATCGATAATTTGCTAATTCTATTAGAACTAGTACATCTAAAAACAAAATATTTGTTAATTTGTGGCGATTTCAATGTAAATTTCTCACTGGCATCACGAGACATGTTGAGATTACTGAGTATTTTTGACTCCTTTGGGTTGAAACATCATATTAATGAGCCTACACGTATTGGTTTAACATCTGAGACCTGTATAGATAATATATTCAGTAATCTTAACGGTATTATTGAATGTCAGGTCGTAGATAGCTCCATGTCTGACCATTTTGGTCAAATCTTATATACCAATATTGTAGACCATCATACATCACACTTAACAATTTCAAAAAGAACTTTTCCAAACAGGCAAGTTACACTTTAAAAACATGTTGGCAAATGAAACCTGGGTTGATATGTCACATTCTTATATAAACAATCACTTTGATATATTTTTCTCTACATTTTACTACCACTTTGAGTGTGCATTTCCAAACAAGAAATATACCATTAACAAGAAAAAGACAAAATCACCCTGGATCTCAAATGAAATTATTTCTATGTCTGATAAATTGAGGGACCTGCATCAGATATATTTGAGTGATAAAAGTAATACTGATTTATTAAACTATTATAGAGCTCAAAAAAAGTTATTCTACAAATTTACTTCTGAAGAAAAAAAGAAGTTTAACAATCGTAAAGTAGCATATTCACACAATTCATCTGGTGCAGTGTGGGATATTATCAGGCATGAAACGGGGTATAATGTACCATCCGAACCAGTTAAACTAATTACTGATCAGGGTAGCATTATAGAAGAACCACAGCAACTTGCGGAAATGTTTGCCAACCAGTTTACTATTTCAGATACGAGAGAAGCAAAGAATTCGTCTAAATTTAATAATTTTTTACCATACAGTTTTTTCTTGGCACCAACAAATTCTCAAGAGGTTGTGGAAGTTATCAAACAAATCTCAAATAAAAATTCAGCTGGCATGGATGGAGTACCCTGTTCCCTGTTGAAATCAGTTGCTCATGAAATTGCAGAGCCTCTAGCTCAATCAGTTAACACTTGTTTTGAATCTGGGGAGTTTCCAGATCAACTGAAACATGTAAAGACTATACCAGTCCATAAGAAAGGCTCAAAAGTTGACATTAAAAACTACAGGCCAATAACGCTGCCATCTGTATTTTCCAAAATTATTGAGAAACTAGTGTACAATAGGCTGTTAAAATTTTTAGTACAGCATAATGTATTGTCTAAGTGTCAGCATGGATTTATACCAGGTAAATCAACTGAGAGTGCTATATATAGCTCCTTAAAGTACATAGTTGAGTGTCTTGACAAGGGGGAATGTGTAACAGGTATATACTTTGACTTTTCTAAAGCATTCGACTCATTAGATCACGAAATATTAATGGACAAACTACATTGTTATGGCATTAGAGGTGTACCGCTCAAATTTTTAAAATCTTTCTTAACTGGTAGAACACAGCAGGTGTGTTTAAGATACGTAAATGGGGGTGAAGTCAGATATTACTTTTCTAGTAAAAAATCCATACGGTTGGGTGTCCCGCAAGCGTCAATACTGGGCCCCCTCCTATTTATTTTATATGTTAATGATCTACCTCAACATTTAGGAATTACATCCGTTTTTCAGTATGCCGATGACCTCTCATGTATAATATCCAGTCCAACAGTAAGCCAAACTTCGAAGGATAGTTCTACTATTGTTAAGAACACATCTGCGTGGTCGTTAGATAACGCATTAACGTTAAATGACACAAAAACGGTGTTAGTCAAATTTAGTAATAACAGATTTGTCCAGATTAATAGTATTTACGTACATCATTTAAAATCAATACCTGAAAGTAACACTATCAAATTTCTTGGGGTAGAACTGGATAACACTTTAAAATTTCAATCTCATATTGACAATGTAATTCGAAGATTAAATACATATTGTTATGCAATACGCAATATTCGAAATTCTGTCGATGTGGACACTTTACGTATATACTACTTTGCTCAAGTTCAGTCTATCTTAAGCTATGGACTGGTATTTTGGGGAGCTATATCTTACTCTGCAAATGCTTTTATCGCTCAAAAGCGTTTAATTAGGTGCATGCTTCAGGCTAGTACTAGGGAGCCCAGCAGGCCACTATTTTTGATGTTAAGAATAATGCCTTTGCCTACGTTATTTATATACCGTCTTGTAATGTTCGTTAAGAATAATCCGAAATTATTTTTAACTAACAAAGATATGTATGGGGACAATGCAATTCAAACACGCTGTGCTAATAGTTTAAGAATTCCACCTCATTCAACAGCACTATTTCAGAGGGGAACGGAGTACTGTGCAATTAAAGCATACAATGCACTTCCAATAGACATTAAGAAATTAGAAAATACTTATCAGTTCAAAAACAAATTAAAGGAGTATTTAATTGAGCGTTGCATTTACAATTACAAAGATTTTGCCAATATTGTGTAATGTCAACTTTATTAATCATAAGAACTTTATATAGTTATCACCCTGACAATGTCAATATCTATGTATAGATCCATGACAATAAATATTATTATTATTATTATTATTATTACCTTTAAGCAGCGGATCGGAGCATCTGTCGCCGTGGGTTATGGTGTGACAGCTGCTGTGGCCGTGTGCTATTAGCACGGGTGATTCAGTATGTTCATATATCATTACAGTTGCGCGTTATCTGAACAACAGAGGTTGGCGCAGGGGTACAGTGCTAGCCTGAAATTTACCTGAATACGTTTGCGGATAAAATAGTATATGTTATTCGGAGTAAAAGTGACTTTATGTGGCTTAGCTGAATTATTTGCCTCACTAACGTTCGGCTAAATAAACTTCAGCTTCGCCACATAAAGTATCACTTTTACTCCTAATAACATAATCTACTATTATTATTTAAAAATTATTAAATTATGAAATTTTATCATTGAATCTTGAAAAAAGACAAATAAATAACAATAAATATCGGTGTAATAACGTCTTTTTAAAATTATATGATAACTAAATCTTCTTTCTTCGATATTTCAGGCTACGAATAAGATATCGAGATACGGTTTTTACTAGCCTATTTAGGTATCATTTCACTACATTTTTATGAAAAAAAGTCATATTATTGCATTTAATTTTTTAGAGAATTTTGCAATTTTCTGTTATTATATCAAAAAACGCACTCTAGCGGCATCACTAAGCCTTAGACATATCACAGGTGAGATGGGTTTCATGGAACAATAAATGCTTTTTTCGAAAACTGTCATCAAATGTTGACATTTTCGTTAAATTCTCAGTAAGCAAAGTGATTCTTTTTTGTCACTTAACAGCGAAATACTTTTATGTTCTAGAACGCAAAAGAGTTTTGCGTTCTATACCTTTTCAACTTCAAATTGGGACTAATCAATTTCAAAATGGGAATAAACAATTTCAAAATGAAATAAACAATTTCAATTTGAGAATAAACAACTTCAAATTGGGACTAATCAACTTCAAATTGAGAAAAGCTTTTTGTTGACGGTAGTCTTTGGAAAAGGACAATTACATGGTTTTGACAGGACGGAACTAATTATTGTTAGTTGTTGCTGGTGTTTCGTCCTGTTACAACCATGTAATTGTTATTTTCCAAAGACAACGTTGACAAAAAGCTTTTCTCAATTTGAATTTGATTAGTGCCAATTTGAAGTTGTTTATTCTCAAATTGAAATTATTTATTTCATTTTGAAATTGTTTATTCACATTTTGAAATTGATTAGTCCCAATTTGAAGTTGAAAACGTATAGAACATAAAAGAAATGTCAAAAAAGTTGTAATTTTTTAGGAACTTATTTGTGATTTTATTAATTAAGTAACCCACATTAGTTTTATATTAAGTAATTTAAAATTTCAATAGATACTAATAACTATTATAAGCTATTATAAACATGACTAATTTATGTTGTACTAGATGTAAATTGAAGGTGCTGATATTGCAGTGAGTTAAATTTATACGTCACTTTGACGTTTGTTAAACAATTCAGCAGGCCGTAGTTCAAAAATTAATTGTTTATGAAATATAAAATTGCCAATTAACGTTGACAGTTGCCTTATTTAATTTTTTTTATTCTCATACTACTTAGTTTTATTGCAGTTTTCGAAAAATCATTGTTTGCATCTCGAATGCGAAATGCTTTTGCGTCCTCGAATGGGTATTTTGCCGAGCTTTAGCGAGGCAAAATACCCATTCGAGGACGCAAAAGCATTTCGCATTCGAGATACAAAAATAGCCATTTCCAATGAGACTAAGTTTGTTAAAATCCGTTCAGTGGTTTAGGAGTTACAGCTGTTTATTTAAAAAAAACATTAAATTACCCTCCACCACTTTATTTTAATAGATACATCAAAAAGTGTTAAACAAAAATTACTCGAGTAAAGCTTAGCTTTAATAAGCATATATCTTTTGGTAACATTTACTAGGTGGATTTCAGTGAAAAATCACTTTAAAGGTTTAAGATGGCGGCTACGCCCTCTGGTGCCCATTTTGGAAATCTGAAAATATTTTCCACGGTCTTCTTTTGGCCACTTTAGTCATAAAATTTTTTAGAGAAAGTCTCTACGACGAATAGTTTCCGAGATACAGCACTTTGCATTCTTATCTGGCCACCCTGTACTATCGCTACAAAAAAAATCTTTTTTGCTGTGCGAATCAGAATTTTTAATTGGCAACTGAGATGTGAATAACCTTCAAAGTATTTCAAAATGTCACTGTCAATCGTGCCTAAAGTAAGTTCAGTTTCAAAAGCTAGAATTAATTATTGCTAACGGTGTACCTATTCAACAAATTGCACATTTATTTAATTTTATAATTGTTATACAGCCTGTTTTAAACGAAGTGTGCACTATTGCTAACTTCTTTATTATTGGACGTACAATATCGGTTAAATTAGCAAACTAGTAGCATTTTTTCTGTTGATTAGAATGGCGAAAACAGAAAAACAATTGAACATCGCCTTCTCGAGAAATTTGGAAAAGTTTACTTTTGTTAAATGGAACACCCTGTATATTTTTATATAAAACGATTGAAAATCGCGATCTAAACATAAAATTTCATATAAGGTGCGGGCCTAAAACTGAAAATGACCGAGTTATTCCAATTATTTACTTTTAGACGAGGTGGCGGCTGTGTAACCATAAAATAAAATTTATGTTTAAATAAACATTGTAAATAAATCTAAATAACATTATTTATTAGACAATTAAAAAACAACTTACTAAAAGAAAAAACCTGTTACTAAAAAAATAATTTTATGTACATGTCAGAAATACACAGCCACCTCGTCTAAATGCAAGAATTGCATTAAACACATACACATGAACACATAACAATTGTCAATAATAATGTAGCAAGCAATTTTTATGTAGTATTTTCTAAGTAAAAAAATGCATTAATGCTCCTTGGAATAGCTAAAATGTAATTAAAGCTTAATATTTTAACTACTGAATTGCCAAATAAGTCATATCTGCGTAATTATACTTATACTTTTATTATTATATGTATTTTTGTAAACGATAAAAGTTATAAAGTATTATAATAATACAAGAGGTTGAAACGTGTAGTTGATAAATAGCAGATTAAAAAGTTAGTGTATAGCAGCGTTAATGTTCAGGTAAATTACGCCAGTTCATTTCCTGTTCGTAAACTAGGGCACCCAAAAGTTTTGACTTTAATAAATGACTTTACTAGAAAACTGCCCTATCTTCGCGTTGATAGAATGTTAATATGTATCCCGTAAATATATTCTGAGAAACTCATTCTGACATTAGAAAGATTTAATTTTCCGCTCGGGTAACTTTCACTGACGGTTAAATAAACTGTCTGTCGCAGTCATCACCTTCTGCGTCGGAAGAGCATACCTTACGTTTAGCTGTCTATTCTGAGGGCGTGGCGTTTCTATTACATTAAATCTGTTATCCTCGAAAACAACTGCGAAGACTAAATGGCAGTACAGCGACACTTTGGGCGGGTGTGATTTAGTTTAGCAAAACACGCTACAACACATCAAAAGTAAGAGTAAATTTCGCTGTAACAGCAAAATTGAAATCTAGGACTTCTAGAACTGGATGATCTAAATGAGAGTACACATCTGCTAATCTGCAGTAATATACATCACAATGTGATTTTCTTAAACAAAGTTGTAACACATTTTTAATTAATATAAAGTTAGTAAATACAGAAACCACAGAAAGGAGCTGAGGCGCGAAATAAAGAACATAAGAAGCAATATTTTAAAATTTTTATATAATATTAGGGAAAGTTACATACCCATGTTTTTGGCTAGTGTAAATATAGTTTACAGTTTTGAATTTAAAACATTTTCACAATAATTGTGTTTACATACGGTGTATTTGTTTAAATAAACACTCATTTTAATATTTTTGTACAATAGTGCAGTAAAGTACTGTTTTATGCAGTCCAAAAGGTGACACTTTATTTCACTCAGCGAAATGACTCGACCTTGTGGCCTCGAGCTCGTAGTATAACACACTTATACCATAAATAACGATTAATAGTATATTATGTAACGAGTTATGTAAATGTCACTTTAGTTACGAACATTTTAGGCACAAGCGGAACGTAGCGAAGCGATTGTTTAATAATCGGGTGTCTAGACGAGTTTATATAATGTGTTACATACTATACTTTTCTACGATCATTAATTTAGACAATATAACATCATATTATTTCTTTAAGATTTTGAATATTATGTTAGGTTGTGATGGCGTGATTAAAATGTACCTTAGCGACGTGTATGTTAGTATGTTATATGCCATTTTAGTTATAGAATTACAAAAAAGAATACAATATTCTACTCCATATTTGGAAATATAGTATCTATAAAGGTTCGTTAATCCTCGGTTAATCCTTAGATTAAAATAGACGTAATTTTGCAAGTAGTTGTGGGAAGCAAAATCAAGAAATGGTTTAAAGAAATTATAATCGAACAATATTATATCACGTGGAAAGATAATGCAAATATACAGGATGAGTCACACTAAATGTAATCAAAGTTTCTTTATACCAAAAACAAAGCAATTAACTTAATACACCTTAATACCAAATGCTCCTATATAAAGATACAGGGTTTTAACGAATAAAATTATTTCTATTTCTGACTATAACTTGGAAAATAATTCTCCGATTAATTTAAAAATGCTGTTGAATAAATACAAAATTAATAAAACAATGACTAAAAAATATAAAACTGTAGCAAATATTCAAAATGCTCCTCTCCAGCTAAATACAAGCATGGCACCGTCGCACTAGCGATTCATACACTTGCAGAATACTATGGTTTTTACGAATTTCACTAGCATCAAAAATTCTTTGCTGCAACTGTTCCCTCGTGTTGCTTACCTCACGGTAAACCAGTTGGTTTAAAAAGCTCTATAAAAAGAAATCAAGCGGATTCATAGGCGGACCAGAGACTTCCTAAGAAGGGGTCAAATAATTTTTGTAGATTGAACAATAAGGCTAAACTAGTAGTTTAGGTAGGTAATGCCTATTATGGGATGGTACTAGGTAGATAGTTAGAATAAAAGAGGTCAAAATAAAAATTTAATTATCTATTTGATTTTTTTTTCTATTCGAACAAATAAAAGACAGAAGTTAAATTAACACTATACTTAAAAAAAGGAATATTGAACCGCCATTTTAGCTATACAAGCTATAGAATAATAACAAAAAGAGTAAACTTTACACTACTTAAAAGAAGGAACAATAAACCATTCTAGCTATACTAAAATAAAGGTAAACTATATACAAGGTCTGGCAACGTTTGTGCGGGAAGGGGGGGGGGGGGGGAGGTGTAAGATATTTCTAAAACTTTGAAAAATATGACCGTTACATACATATTGTGTATAAATAGTTTTGATTGTACAGGGTGGCTCAAAAAAGTGTGGCGAATCAAACTTACTTTTTTTTTAATGGATTGTCTTTATTTAGGTAGCTTGAAAGTTGTGCAATGAAATACTAACAATTTTATAGACTTTCAAACTGCTGCTGCAAGAGAAAAAAATGAATGAAGAAAAACGTTACGAAAAAAGTATGCTTTTCGTGAACTACCTGTCTAGCGGAAAATGGCGGTTCTGGGTATTACTGATATTAATAATTTCGTTTTTTTTTCGAATGGAAGGTTCTGTATGAATTTTTGAAAAGCGCTTGTTTTTTTATATATTACCTCATACTTTCATACCTTCAATTGTTTTTCATAAAAAACGATTTGGGCCACTTAACATGCTTCATTTAAAAAAACCGAAAAAAAACTCCTTGTTTTATATACGAATAGACTAGCCAAGTATATTTACCCAAATAATTAATATTAAAACGCATTTTAATTACATTCACATGTATTTTTTTTTCGAAAAAGGATCTACGCAAGTTTTTCGGGGAACATAAGGGTTCTCCAATAATTCTTTTTTCTTTAAATTAGAAAGACTCTCAAGAAGTCTATCAGTGCTCCCCATTATTAGCGGAAATAGATGTGGATGCTGTTTCAGTTTCTGATATTGACATCAAGGGAAGTAGCTTTTGGTTTGTGTATAGAGGCGTCTAATGTTTTTTAGAAGCGAAAAGATTTGAAACAACAATTTATAAAACCGATTAGGAAATGCCTTATTTTGTGTAACGCTTAGGATCTCTGTATAAATATCAATTACTTGAAAATCAAGCATGCACGTTTTCGCTTTCATGTGAAATGTTATAAATTAAGCATAGTTTTGCATACGAGTGCTTAACTATAAAATTAAAATTTTGCAGGTTTTGTATATTTTAAACTTTAACTAACTAGTTGTACAATTTAAAACAAACAATGAAAACATTATATTATTAGGAAAATTTAAAAAGACGCCTATAACTATGCATCAGGGCAGTTCATTGTTTTGTCTAGTGGAGACTGGTACACACTAGACAGGTCACAGAATCGACATCGACCAGCGACGAAAACCCCACCAACGCTGTGGATTGAGGGCAAATTTGAGCCTATTGGAATTAAAAAGAAATGTTGAAAAAGCATTCGGAAAACTCTAATTTAAATTATAAGCGGATGCTGTTAAGATATTTCTAGCCCTAATTGCCTTAGATTTTTCCAAGTATTTAATGTCACAACTTCCACTTGCGAGTGATGCTCTGAGTGAAGCCCTTTACAGATTTTTTTATTTTTCAAGCATGTTCTGAAGCTTTCTATAATGCTATAGGGTTTAGGATTTTTTCTCATAATCGTTCCGGTTATCTCTATACATTTTATTGAAGGTTTCTAATGTATACACATTCGATAATTTAAAGACCTTTACATCATTATTTTATTTCAATATTCTTAATCCTTTTCTACGATTTGTTCATGCCTGTGCAGTACATAATATTTAGTTAATTATTTCTAACAGTTTTTGCTTTAGTATCGTTTTGGGGTGTTCCCTTATCTGAAAATGTTTACGTTCTTATTTTGAACACAACAATGCATAATGAATTAAAGTTGTATTATTTAATAAATAATGTAAAACTACAAGAAATTAATTCCAGAATTAGTTTCCTCATGTTTTAAAAATTAACAGTATGTTTCGGTGAATCATTGGTTCAATAAAATCACATAAACCAATAACAATTTAAAATGTAAACGAATCAGTTTGACAGACAGTAAGAAAGCAAAGCAGATGAATACTAAATAAGAGCAGTATATCGAGCGAGAGAATACATATTCAGTTTATAGCCTAAACGGCTTGAAATGTAAGGAAGTGGAGAAATCCTGTGACGGATGGACTTCCAAATTTTAGCAACAAGATTTACGATCTACTCTGCGCTTTTGTTGACAGCCTCTCTGTTTCCGTAATTGTGATGGAACGGAATTGAAGAGAACTACAGTTGTCTTTGATAAATGTCTGAATAAACCTGGAGCGAGATGTGGGACGAAGTTCGGTTTTAATTTGCCAGAGATCATAAGAATGCAAGGTGGATAAGGTTTCGGTGTTTTCCCACTGATTACAAATCTGAAGGCATGGCTTTTAAATTAATGCCGATTTCACAGAGGTATTATCACAGCCTTTCGTCAATATTGTTATTCAATAAGAGTCCGTATAAAGAGGGGGTGGAAACACAGTCAATCTTGTTTTAGTGAAAAAGGCGCCTGCCAGATTCCGTGAAAGTCCTCGCAGAGACTAAAGGGTGAATGTATTGAATGAATTTCGGTGCCATTCATTTTCTTTTAGATTTCTTTAGAATATTTACAAATCGATATTGCAACCTAAGTAAGTGTTAATATATTATCAGTAGCAGCTACTAAATAATTTCCGTTTAATGTTGTGTATAGACCGTGCGTAAAAGTGTAAGTGATAAGCACATAACATTCTCCTGTCCAGAAAAGAATCGCCAGAATCAGAAATCAAAATTTGATTGTTAATCACATCACATCTTGTCTAGTAGCACAAATTCTTAGCCTTAATATGTTTATTACTTTGTAATACCTCACAGAATATGTTATTCTTTCTATAGCCATTAATCTATGTTAAAAAAATATTGTGTAGCTATGTTAAACAATCCGCAACCCAAACAGTTTTAAAAATAGGTACTTTCTACACGGTTTCAGTTTTAAATATGCCCTGTATATGCAATTAAAATATCATGTATTTAGTTAATTTTGTTTTTCTGTATTTTCGTCTCTGAGCAAGACTAAAAACTCATTTCGTTACAAATAAAACTGTTTGCTTTTATATACAAATTAATTCACGAATATACAAATAACACAACAAATAGACGACCACTGGAGTTGTGGGTTTAATTCGGATTTAACAGGATCTGTGTACCTACCTACACGTTTCACTTGGGTGGTCCCGCATAACTATGTATCGGCTCGTCGAAACAGAAAACGATTACTGGACACCCACATGTAATTATATTACTGTGAGAAAGTAAATTATGGCCACAAAATTTGAAGGGACCAATAATAATGGGGTGGATTTGAGACCCTGTATATAATACTAACCTATAAATGTTGAAGCTATGTTCTGATTATTTGCTAGCTATTAACAGATTTAAACCTGATTTATTTATTGTACGTTTTTAATTAGTAACTTGCAGGTTAGATAAATATAATTGTTACATTAAATACAACCGCTATTGGTGTTCATAGTGGCATGTACAAAATCTAGATAATTAGTTGCAAGCGTAAAATGTCTTTCAAAAGGAACTCTAGAGATCTGTATTTCAGGTTAATACACGGCATACGAAACATGTATGCTTGATTTCAACGAATTGTACTCTATCAGCCAATACGTTGAACTCGTACCTCTCGTAATGAATTGATAACTATTAACCGTGAAACTATATGAATTGCGGAACTTAAACTGGCTTCAGACTTCGCTAATTTATATATTCATTCAGTACGTTTCCTATGCTTGGAAGAACACGTTTGGTAATTTTCTATGCAGCTGCATACGGAAATGTTTCAGCTTTAACACAATCTCTGCCAGACTGGAAATCTGACTGTAATTTTCAGCAGATGTTGCACATGTAATATGTGTGTATAAATTTTCGTGCTTCTTTGCATCTCTGCATGTTCATTATCAATACTGCAGCAAAACGCGTAAAAGCTCAGTCACATTTATTCATATATTAATTACGTTACTAGATTAACATTTCTATTTAACACGTAATCAAATCATTAAGGTCGATGGTACGGGTTACACTGTATAGGAACCATATTATCAAGCAATTATTAATAAAAGTAAGTATAATAATAGTTTACTTAAAAAAATTATAACACTGGTGTTGTATCCGCACCATCAAAATGACAGCAATTGAGTGATAGTTTTTAAATCTGTAATCTTATTAACTTTGTATCAAAATCATTTACTTTAGATATAAAGTGCCATATAAAATCACCCTTTATAGCTGTATATATAGATACCTTTAGTATAACTGTATGTCACTAAAAGATATCCAGTATAAAAAATATTGGAAATAGGTTGGGTTATCGTTCTGAAATTTTATCAGATTACGAAATAACACCTAGAAATTATAGTTCCATCAAAAGGGCTACAATAACTGTGATAAAAGATTGAGCACAAATCTTGCTGCTAGCCTTTCGGCGAGTTAAGTCGTATTTTTGTGTTGTGAGCTTTTTTGGATTTTGACTCCCATATTTTTTCCAGTATCATCGAATGCTGCAAAGTTTTCTCAGACTTTTGAAGTGTTGTCGCAGTTATTCTTTAACTATGATGCGAACAGTGCAAATTTAATTTTTCATTTCACGTGATCGTGGGCCGTTATCAATCTTAAGGTAGACGTTTTTCCTTTGAGTTAATAATAGTAGTTGCTCGTTAGGAACCGCATGTTGAATTTGACTGGGAACATTTTTATTGACACATGGACCGCTCGTCATGAGCAGGCGGTCTTGTTGATTGCCAATAGCTTCCTTGATTTTGAGCGCATCCAGCCACCACAGTTCCTGTGCGAGCTTAGTTTCCGTCCTTCGATGCATCCTAATGAAGCAGCCCCAGGAAGGATCTGTCCCAGGAAAGCTAGATAACTATGGCTGAGTTAGAGTATTTAACCTATTTTACAATTTTTAAGTTAATTCTGAGTAGTGGGTAAGACCAAAAAAGGACATTTCTCAAGTCCTTTTTTGGCTCTTAAGACAGTCAGCAAGGGGTGGTTAAATTTTACTTTGATAACGGGATGGGGACGTTTCGCCTCCACCGTTTTGCCCCCGCCGTTTTTCCTCAGGCGCCGATTCGCCCCCGACCATTTCGCACCCAAGTTGTACAGATATTTTTGCATTATAGTAACACTTTTTGTTAATTTCTACTCTAATTTTGTGTACCTGTACATTTTAGAATTACCTGCATAAATGATCATTATTTGAAATATTAAAACGACCATTATAGTAGGAGTTCATGTAATAATTATGAAAATTGTCCAGTATTCAAATGTTTATAAGAAACGCTATTATTGAAATAACGGCCGTTCTTTACCATTAAGTTAACATATGATAAGTTGATATTGAAAGATTTAAATAACGGCCTGTTTGGGGGTCAATTTTAAAATGCCTTCGACCCCCATTTTTATGCACTGAATTTATCGACCACTTTGGGAATCGCTGATTTAGGTAATAACCTCACTACATGCATTAAAGCCCTGCTATTACTTTGTGAAAGTAAAATGATTAGCGTCACATTAAGTATAACTACGTTGAAAATCATCACTAAAACTATCAGTCTTTTATTGTTCTTCATTGAATGTAGTGCATATCTCAGGTACAATATAATGAATCACATGATTTCGCCTTATGGATTCGCAAAATTGCTGCATATGCTTTCATACGTGCTATATTTTTCGAAATCTTATCGACAAACATGCGTTCTCGCTTATTGAAACCTACGGAGTTGTAGCAACTGTGTTATATAATCTGAAGTATTTCTGGAGTTTTGTGAATGGAAAATGTAGTAAACCAGTGATTCCAAATAAAATGATGTTTAATGGTATAAATGCTACTGATGGTCACGTAATAGCAAACACTTATTTATAGAGTTCTTTGCTTCAGTACTATACACAGTGCACACAAATAATCATCAACCTGCACTTTGTAGTCCGACATTCACCTTGCCTATTACCCGTTTGTTTCATCTATCAATAATTAATAGAGTTATTTATGATCTTTGAAAAACAGTGTTGTATCACCAATATATAAATAGGGAGATAGACACAATGTTGAGAATTATAGGACTATATGTTATTTGCTACACGGGGATTTTTTTGTACACAAAAGATAAAGAAAATCATAACTCTATAATAAAGCAGAACACTTCCCAAGGTCAAACATGCATGCGCGTGGTCTATGTGTAGTTACGATTGTGGGCGTTGTCTTGATATTAGCAGCATTGCCAGACCTGGTACAATTCTACGAATCTGGTACATTCTGAAACCGTTTCTGCAAAAGTGTATTTTTAAAACGCGCATGCATTCAGTCTGGCAAGCCTGCATATTCTGACCCGAGTGGTGCCGACCTACCGATGCCAGCGGTGACGTAACCGATCTTTGCCGTTTATGTTTGGAAGTGTGGTTAAAGTTTCGGAATAATGAATTGGAGTAATTCTTCTTCAGCTTTCCAGCATTTCACCAGTGGAAAGACCAAATTGAAGGACGCACTTTGTCATCGTATGGACTTCACACTTCATCTAAATTGCTGGCGGATGGCAGTAAGAAACAATATTACAACTGTCTTCGCTCTGTAAACTTTTTGTGTGTTCTAGGCAAATTAAAACAAGGTGTAACTTTTGAGCACATATTAAATGATATTCGTGATGCTGGATTGACGAAAGAGGAATCACAACAAATCCTACCTTTATAGAAGAAAGACTTGCACAATATCGCAAGAGATTTTCGTATAGAAAAAGTCGCAGGCAATTTGCATAACCTCCGATAAAAGAACTGGTGATTATATAACTAAAAATCATAACATTGTAGTAAATAGTGAAGTAGTACAGTGGAGTAGTCATGCAAAAAACCTAGGTATTATAATAGACGATAAATTATCATTCGAATTGCATGTGAGACATATTTACCAAATGTAATTTATGAAATTACGTACTTTGTATAGTTTAAAATATTTATTAGACGAAAAAACCAAACTCATGTTAGTTAAGGTGCTTATTTATCCGCATTTATACTATTGCACTATGGTATTTTTTCCAAATCTCACAGAATACAACAAAACTAAACTACAGCGAGTACAAAACGCTTGCGTAAGATTTGTCTGTAACGTTAAATACCAAGAGCTCAATGTAAAACAACGTAGTATGCATAGGCGTAACTTTTATACACTCACCGGCACGAAAAACGGAGCACTTGCACTTCCGGATACATATGTACGCTGATGATCTTCAGATATATATAACAACGGAAGTATCAAATTTAAACATGGCTATTCGTAAGATAAACGAGGATTTACATAATCTTACTGTCTGGTTTAGCAATAATGGTCTTAGATTAAACGCCAAAAGTCGCAGGCAATTTGCATAACCTCCGATAAAAGAACTGGTGATTATATAACTAAAAATCATAACATTGTAGTAAATAGTGAAGTAGTACAGTGGAGTAGTCATGCAAAAAACCTAGGTATTATAATAGACGATAAATTATCATTCGAATTGCATGTGAGACATATTTACCAAATGTCATTTATGAAATTACGTACTTTGTATAGTTTAAAATATTTATTAGACGAAAAAACCAAACTCATGTTAGTTAAGGCGCTTATTTATCCGCATTTATACTATTGCACTATGGTATTGTTTCCAAATCTCAGAATACAACAAAACTAAACTACAGCGAGTACAAAACGCTTGCGTAAGATTTGTCTGTAACGTTAAATACCAAGAGCTCAATGTAAAACAACGTAATATGCATAGGCGTAACTTGGGAGGGGCAAGGGGGGGCAGTGGCCCCCCCAAAATTTTGATTTTAAAGTGCAAGTGCATCATTTTTTTGCAATTTAGGTTTAAAAATGTTGTGAAGTCTTGATTTTGCCCCCCCAAAGTGATGCCCCAAGTTACGCCCATGGTAGTATGTATCTGTATTGTATGTTTTTGTATACTCTGATCTGTACTAAAACGCCAAGATATTTGTACGACTTGTTGAGCAAAAGATCAGAAGTTCACAATGTAAATATCAGGTACAATAGTTATAAGCCGTTCACGACCTTTTTGGGACAGAGTTGGCTATGATTTTTTCTTTTCATGTTGGACTAACTGATTCGATGACGTAGCGGATGCAACTTTTTTTTTCTGTCAGTGTCTGTTCGACATTTTCTTGCCACCACATTGCCAGATTTAATATTTTAATATTCGTAAGAAAATAAATGATTTATCAAATGTGTAAAAATAATTTTAATTTCCGTCAAAGGAAAAGTCAAAATGCCCAAAATAATTTTGTTGCAACAAAAAATTTCCACTAAACGATGCTACTTCCAATTTAAGAAGGACAGACCACATTTAAAAGAAAGCGAGTCGATGTGGGACTAGAGAATATCCGGCAACAATGTACCTATTCAGAAAATATAACCTTAAACTGAAAACAACCTAACCTAACACAAAAATTGTCAATTTCCATGAGGGAGTTTAGTTGCAACAGAGATACTGCCAACAAAATTACTAGATGGTCATAGCCTCACCTGACCCAAAAAGATCGTGAACGGCTTATATACAATACCACACCATCGAACAGCTAAATTTGAGGGCTGTTTTCTATATATGGCTCCCACATTGTTAAATAAGTTCTTTGATATGTTTCCAGAGCAGCCACTTTCTATTAAGAGTGCCTTGTTAGAATTAGTTAGTAACACGATTTAAGATAGTCTTGTTATGTTGCTAGCATGTACTGTATTGTATTATATTAAGTTTGTGTGTGTACAGCATTTGCTTATATTTGTGTGATGCCCCGGGAGGGTGGAAGACTGGCTTTGTATACCTCTTTGGTATTCAATAAATGGATTTATTATTATTATTATTATATAAAACAAATTACAAATTATTACAAATTTTAATAAAAACGAATTACGAGTGTATGTGTGGTCAAACCTCGTGCTAATGTTTTCAGTAGCATCGGTTTTATTCAAAAGGCCATCCATTATATTTTTTTCTTCAACAATTGTTGGTTTATTACATTTTGATACGTCTTTAATTTGCTTCTATTTTGTTGTAACCAAATTGTAGCAACTGTTGAATTTGAAAAGACGTCATTATTATCAAAGCAAGATCGTTGATATCAAGAAGCCCTAAATCACTTTCAACACCTTGTTCTTTATACCGGGTGGCCATAAGTATCTGATATCACATTACCTTTGGAATCAACACCGCTTTATTAAAGCGATGAATACAACTAAACTAAATGTCATGACAACTAAAATTCCTATCTGTCAAAAATTATTACAGATTGCAATAAGTAATGGAGTTAGAACAGGAGATTTTTATAATCGAGTCGTAGGCTAATCTGCAGAATCCATGGCACATTCTCCTCCTCTTGCATTTTATTACATTACATAGGTACCAATACTTATTGTAATTGAAATATAGTACTAACCCAACATTTATAAGTAGCTAATTCCATGGCTACCGAGATCTCAGATATTTATGGCCACCCGGTATAACAATACTGGACACTCGTCACATAGACTTTTCGTATCTTCAACCCACAATTTTACGCTTATTGCATCGTTATGGTGGCGTTTTGTACTATAATCTATAGCTACAAAAATCTCTTAGCCCAGCTACAGTAGGATCGGCCTGCCGAAAAAATCCAAGTGAGCTGAGATTTTGCATACACCTTTGACATTACAAATAATGTCTCAAAAGTCTCCATCGATATGGCGCTTGCGATTTGACTTATTCAACGTCAAAGGTCACAGAAATAAGTTTTTCGCAAATATCTCGCTTTCTATGGGTCGTATGACTTTTTTAGTTATTACAAAAAATGAAGGCTAGGAAATTCTCTACAAAAAAGATTATACAGGTGCTTTACGTACAACTAACCATTCAGTAAATAACATACTGTTAAGTTTTGCAGACGGGTTTTACTTCCTTTTACGATAAAGGAAGTATTGCATTCACCCCAAAAATTCTAAATTGAATTTTCAACAGATCTTCACGTTTTAGAGTCCCCTGAACCCAAAAAAAAACGTGTTTTTGTTCATTGGTCTGTCTGTCTGTGTGTCTGTCTGTCTGCGAACAGAATATCTCAAAAATGAAGAAAAGTATGGTGTTGAAACTTTATATATAAGTTTTGTGTACTATCTCAATGCGACAGCTATCTTTTGAAGAAAATCGCATAACCGGAAGTTTGATGTTTACTCTTGTGTTTCAAAAACGGCTCCAACGATTTTTTTGAAACTTTACATTTTTATTACATTTTTAATGTGGATTGATTGAGATGAGTGATTTTCAAGTTGAATTTTAGAGGTATTCAACTGAAAAATCACTTATCTCACATCAATACACACCGGTTATGCGATTTTCTTCAGAAGCTTGCTGTCGCATTTAGATAGTACAAAAAACTTATATATGAAGTTTCAACGCCATACCTCTTTTCATTTATGAGTTATTCTGTTCACAGACAGATCGACGGACGGACACACAGACCAATGAGCAAAAACATGTTTTTTGGGTTCAGGGAACTCTAAAACGTGAAGATCTGTTGAAAACCCAATTTTCGAATTTTTGGGGTGAATCCAATACTTTCTTTATCGTAAAAAGAAGTAAAACCCGTCTGCAAAACTTAATAGTGTGTTATTTACTGAACGGTTAGTTGTATGTAAAAAAGCTTTATATTCTTTTTTGTAGAGAATTTCCTAGCCTTCATTTTTTGTAATAACTAAAAAAGTCATACGACCCATAGAAAGCGAGATATTTGCGAAAAACTTATTTCTGTGACATTTGACCTTGAATAACTCAAAACGCAAGCGCGATATCGATGGGGACTTTTGAGACATTATTTGTAATGTCAAAATAAAGGTGTATGCAAAATTTCAGCTCACTTGGATTTTTTCGGCAAATGCTGCGGTTGTCCGTCTAATGTAACTGAACTATCTTGCGATATTGTGCAAGTCAAAGTGTGAAAATTGCTGTTGATTTTGTTATTGCTATTGTCGCTATTTTTGTGTGTTAATTCTGTTTTGAAATGCGCCATACCACAATGTTGAGTACGCCTCCGATTTATTGTGTCGTTTAGCTTAAATAAGGTTAACAATTTAATGTCAATATGATAGATGTCAAAAGTGTTACCAATACAAAACTTGGAAATTACTAGATTCTAACATTAGTTCTGCCATCTATGACCACTGGTTTGGATTCAAGTTGTAGTGACATCGCCATGGATATGCCATCTACGAGTGCTGGTCCAAGTTCAGACGACATCCCCATGGACATTCGAGCTATAGGTGTTGGTTCAATTTCCAGTGACATCGTAATAGGCACTGATGATGAAGAGGTTTGTATTTTTGTGAATTATATGTTACAATGTTATGTACCTATTTTAATTATGGATTGCAGCTATGGTGTCACTGTAGGAAACCAGACGACGGCGAACAAATGGTAAAATGTTATGACAGAAAATGTAGAATAAAATGGTACCATTCAGCATGCCTACAATTAAAACAATTCCTAAAGGAAAGTGGTTATGTGAACTCTGTAAATATACTGCTCCACAAATGAACTGGACCATTTGCATATTTGGTGCAATTTTTAAAAATATTTTCCAAAAGGGCAGTCATGAAATTTTTGGTAACCTTTCATGATTGTGTCACTATAAAAAGCATTTCTTTTCATAATTCTGTTTAAAGAAAACTAAGTCCATTAATAAAATATTATCATTTTAAAATTTTGAATTTTGCCCAAATATTGATAGCACATTGCATACAAAGTATGCCGAATTGTTGCCAAAGATTTTTAAACGTTCTGGAGAGACTCAAAGAACTATTAATTAACCTTTTTTTGTGATTCCTCTTATTTTTGTGAAATATAGTTTTTTTATAGTTTCATAATTTTTTAATTTTATTAATATGATTTTGTTAATTCTTCAGTTGATATTTGAGAATAGTGAAATTAAATATGCTTAATATGAGTATACTATAAAACAAAAGCTTTTATATATATATATATTGTGACGTAATGTAATAAATACATTTTTTATGGGTGGTCCAGTACATTTGTGGAGCAGTATATAAATAGAATTATTTTGTTATTCTGTGTTGATAGAATTTGTATATATGTTGATTGTTTATTTAGCATAAATGGCTTCGAAATATTTTTTATACTGTGGCCACCCAAACCTCCAAAACCCGATCCTCCTGCAGCAATAGTCTTTCTTCCCTATATCCACAAAGTCACGGACCGCATAGGAAAGTTTCTTCGAAAACAAAACATTAAAACAGTATTCAAACCCCCGAGCAAAATCTCACAGGTTCTTCCTTCATCTAAGGATAAATTAAACACTATGTCATCTAATGGTGTTTATAGAGTCCCTTGCTCTTGTAATGCTGTATACATTGGTGAAACAGGTCGTTCGGTGAAAACTCGCATCTCTGAGCACCAGCGCTGTCTCAAGTCAGGTCTCGTTTCATCATCGGCCATCGCCGAACACCAACGCGATACTGGTCATAAGATCCTTTTTGATGAAACTTCCATCATCTGCAAATCCCCATTCTTCTTTAGCAGAAAGATTCGCGAAGCCATTGAGATTTGCAAACACCCTAATAATTTCAATCGGGACGAAGGCTTTCCCCTTCCTTCTATGTGGAAAGTGCTAATTCCTAAGCCCCGCCCTCCGTCACTGAACCGCGACGGCATTTGCTGAATCGCTACGGCGCTTGCCTATAAATTCTCGCTTTTCTTCTTCCGGTAGTCAGTCGAGTTTCGCCTCTGACGTGGTTAACACGTTGAGTTACCGTGCTCTTCTGTCCCTTCCCTTTGCAAAGAGTTTCGCCTCTGGCGTGGTTAACACGTTGAGTTACCGTGCTCTTTTGCTTTTTTTCCTCCTGATGAAGCCCCTTACGAAAGTGGGCGAAACGTTGAGTTCTTCGATCTCAATCATGACACGGTCCAATCCCGGAAGTCGTTTGTTACTTAATGTTTGATTCTGTTGTAAAAAAGTATTAGTATAACTAAAATCAAACAAAACGAACTATTGATGTAACAAATTTTTAAGACTTAAATTTACCAATCAATACGGGAAGTCATAGTAGCAAGTTACGGCGTCGATCCATCTCCTGCAACCATGATTAAAGTTTATTTTAGTTAGGATGATTATTTTAATTTTAATTTACATGCTATAACGCTCATACCTGCATATAGCAGAATATATCTACACTGCATCTCTTGTAATAAGGGTAACACCTGTTAGAGATGTCACAATAAATAAATATTAAATAGCTTCAAAATATCCGTTATGCTTTATGCATTAATAGTTATTTAACCAACAAGTGTGTTAATGAAGGGGGTTAATAATCGAAACTGTTTAAAGCACGAACAAGCGATAGCGAGTGAGTGCCTTTAATAGTTGAGATTATTAATCGCCCATTAACAAACGAGTTGATTACAAAATTTTTTTGTTAACCGCAAAATCTTTTTTTGTGGTGAAAAATTAGATTAATACAACTAACCTCCATGCAAAATATCAAAACCTCAAAATCACAAAAACAGTTAATTAATGAAAAAGAGTGGATTAATCAAAAACAGTGTATTAATGACTTCTATTAATCCATCCTTTTTTAGGAAGAATAATTCATTAATATTGAAATTAAGAAGCGGTCAACGGAAAAATTATTTTTCTTACTTAATTTAGACATTAATTATTCTTTTATGTTGTGTAGACAGCATGTGTAATTTTATTGATTGTTAATGTAGCTTACATAGTTTCGAAATATCCTTATGTTTCTTATCATATAGGTACTATTTAATAATTTTTGCTATGTGATATCGTAATTTTGCTTTTTATTAATTGGCCACATGCAGAAAAAGATAATCAAATAATTTTACATTATATAATAAATGGTGGTGGATAGTATTAACGTTAGATCCTTAATTAACTAATTTTAATAATTTTGTAGATATTATTATTAAAGTAAAAATAATTAGATTAACTTTGTTAATACAATTTATTTCATAATTATACAATTACAGGAGGGCATAAATTTACGAGTGCACAAGAAACTGTTAATATCTGATCTACCACGGCAACATCGTCAGTTTTCTTTTTCGCCAGGAACATAGGCATCGTTTCGTGAAGAACTGTATTTTTTTGACGAAGGACTCCAATAACGCGTTCAGTGTTGAATCCAGGGGGGTGACCGGGGGTGAAATTCCCCCCCGGGCAGAGCAAAATTCCCCCCCGGAAACATTACCACTTCATATTCATGTTTCTTTAAATCTATAAAATAATGGGCGGATTGCAGTGGAATAGGTAAAAATACCCCCCAGACGTTTCATTTTCCCCCCCGGAGTAATCAGTCTGAATTCAACACTGAACGCGTTTGACGTGTATTCTGAAAAAAAGATATAATTAAGATAATTATTGTAACAATATACTTGCACTACCTCACGCTTGCTATATTCCTGATTGATTCTATATCCCTTGGATCGAGCTGCCGTTTCCCTTTTAGAAAAGCAGGCGTAATCACTGTGGCCATATGTAGTCCTACGGAGTCTTTTATTAAAAAGCCAAGATCTGCCAATACAAAATCTTCTGGCAAGAGATTGTTTAAAATCCCACAATCCTCTGTTAGACCTTTATCGCTTATTCTGCCACCATATCCATGTGATACAAATGATATTGATCCAGGAGGAGTGATGCCTATTAGTACTTTTACCGTATTATGTTGTTTGTACGTAGACCATGTAGTACATTGTACTTCAAGGCTACTTGATTTTTCCACTCTCATCTCAAAACAATCGATTATTACTGAAATCTTGTTGCCAAATGCTACCTTGAAGCATTCTGGCATTGATTTAATCAGCTGATCTCGTTCAGGCCAAATAATAAAATTTTTCATCCGATGATACATAATATTCAATGTGGTATAAAATATTCTGGAAATTGTTTGTACGCTGACGTTAAACATGTATGCCAATAAACTAAAATCTAAATGTATTCTAAGTTTTATCACCGTTATCAAAAACATGACTCTAAGCATGTTTTACTTACTGAATTAGGAATAAATATACCGTCTGTTCTATAAAAAAGGCCCCGCCTTCTAGCTACTTTATTATTTATTTTAGACCCAATAAATATCAAATCAAATGGCACATAAAAACCTACATTTTAACACTATCAAAATTTTTTTATCTTCAATTGTTTCAGAGTGGTGACGTCACGTGCAATTTTTTTAAATGACACTGTATATATTTTTTGACATTTTCTGGTAGAGATTTTTTTTCTCTTTTCAACAATATAAATATTTTATGCCCTTACATAAGAAAATTTTCGAGAAAAATTAAAAAACTTTTTTATCGGTGGGAGGCCACCATACAAAACTATAAACAAAAGTGTAACTCAGAAAAACAAAACAATAAACACTTTAGATTATTCTGAAATCTGACAGTTAAAGCGTTTGGCTACTATTTGTTTTGTTTTTCTGAGTTACACTTTTGTTTACAGTTTTGTATCATGGCCTTCCACTGTGAAAAAGTTTTGTAATTTTTCACGAAAATTTTTTTATGCAAGTGCATGAAATATTTATATTGTTGAAAAGAGAACAAAAACCTCTACCAGAAAATGTCAAAAAATATATACCGTGTCATTTAAAAAAATTGCACGTGACGTCACCACTCTGAAACAATTGAAGATAAAAAATTTTTGATAGTGTTAAAATGTAGGTTTTTATGTGCCATTTGATTTCATATAAGGTTTATTGGGTCTAAAATAAATAATAAAGTAGCTAGCAGGCGGGGCCTTTTTTATAGAACAGACTGTATATAATTAAATGTGAACTGTATATATTGTATGTATTTGGTGTAGCATTTGCCATAGTAGGCGTGTGTAAAAGAATTTTTTTTTGTAATGTCACAAACAAAGTATATCTATCTAACGCGCAAAACTTTAAATGCGGCATGTGCCGTGGGCTACAACGTCATTCTTCCATGCTCACGTAAAACTTTTACATTCACTGGAAAACTCTCACTTTTCTTAACTTGTAGAACAATTCTTTCCGCATTTTTTTTACTGCGTTCCAACAACGTCGTATTAATTAGGACGCCTTCCAGAGGCGAGCGTTTCCTTTCCAGAGACTTTCCATTTGAAAACATATTTTTTGGAACTTTTCCTTAGCGTACTTTTAAAACTTTCTTTAGTGCAACAAAAGTAATAAAATTCGTCGTATATTTTAAATGCGGCATATGCCGCGGGTTTCAGCTAGTATATTAATGATTCATAGAAGTTCGTTTTCAATATTGCAATAAATGCTAAAATATCAATAACAGAGAAGAATAATGCGACTTCTTGTCATTAAAAAGCCTTCAAAAATTTACCAAATCATTGTACAGGTTTGAAACATTCATAATAATAATAGGTACTGCAGTAAGCAGCACGAAATTAAGGCGCGCGCGCGAGGAATGTTTAAATCGTTCTGCAAAGGTGTTAATTAGAGTTCCTATATGTACTAAGAGTTGAGCCATTGGATCCACAAATCAAGGACCATGTGATATAGCAAAGATATATTTCATTTATTTTAGTTGAAAGAACTATACGCAAAGTTTAAAATTGGCAAAAATCAGGTACTCCATGGTTTGTGGATCCAAAACAAGTCACCCTACATGTCCCAACTCTTTCATATACAGGGACTCTAGTGTTAATACCAACATTTTGATCTGCAAATAGAAATGTACACTTAAAATAGTTGCAATAATACTATATTGAAAATTGAAGCTTAACTAAATAATAAAAATTTCGTCGTGCTCACAACACGTTTGAGGTGATCTGCCACCCTTTTAATACCGGCCAATCGATCTGCCAATGTTACAGCATGATTTATAGGCTAACAGCAAACAACACAAAAAGTTACAGCCTTAACTAAATGATAATAGTATTCACTACTGGTCTGCAAGTTGGGGGCGTTCTGCCTCCCTCCGATACCGCTATCAAGGATAATCCTTACAGGTGGCACTTATACATGTCTCCCGCAACATTCTCTCAAAAAATAGGCCTTAACTAAATCATCACTAAAAAATGTCACCAGCTCTTAGACTAAAATAACGGGGGTTAATTATAACATTACAGTAAAAGAAGTTCTAGACGCAGAAAAACAGTTACGAACTAAAAGCCTTCTTGGCATACGATCTTCTCAATATGGAAATGTATCTATATTTATAAATCAAATAGAAAAAAATCTTTGCTTTCCGGTGTTACTGAACTTAATCAAGAATATCATAATGATAAAATAATTGATGACGCATTTTCAGAAACTTTAAATAATAAAAGTAACTTTAAAGTTGATCAATTGGCTATGATTTATGGTTGCGGTTTTTCTGTTTTTAAGGTGTCAAAACAAACTAGTTGCATTGAATGTTAAAATTAATTAACAATAGTAAAAATTGTTGTGATGATGACTATTTTCGACAATTAGACAGAGGAAGTTTATGTGTACCATCAAATTTTGTCTTAGCTGTACGCACCATTGTTATAAGTACCTAAGTCCCTGTTTTTGAAATCTGAAAAAAAAACTATTTTGTGTAGCTTAAGTTTTTCAGCAATTTCTGCTAACAAAGACGCAAACAGTATTGTGCAAGATTCTTGTATCTGTGCTAATTTCAATTGGGTATTAGTTCAACATATGATGTCTACCATAGCAAACATTCTTTTAAATAATTACTTAAAAGTAAGATCGTACAAATTGTCACAAAAAAGGGTCAACCTCTAAATTAAATAAAATAAAACTGGATATTTTGTCGTAGGAATTATTTTATCTCTATTAATTTAAACGTGTTTTGTATACTAACTGTCTAATAAAACTATTTATGGTTATGTTTTATTTGTTTAGTGGTGCTGTCACCCATTCTTATATCAATATTTCGAATTTTTCTATCACATTCAATAAATTCCTTTGTCCACGTTCACGGATTTATCGGCCGTTGGCTTTTAGGCGATGCGCTGTTGCCATATTGTGCGGCCACGGCCTTCTTTAGAGAGGGCTATGAGTAAATGCAAAATTACCTTATCTTCTACAAAGTGAGAACAGGGTGGCAAGAGGAATTATACAAGTTATTGGAAAAGAAGGTCTGGAAAATATTAACAAAAAATATAAAAATCTAGTAGTAATTCCGTACAAAGTAGAACTTGCCGATGTTAACGTGCAGACCCTGTTAGAAGAAATCCGAGAAATTTTAAAACAGCTCCAAATAGATGAATACTACCTTTTGGATTTGGATATAACGCAAGATTTTGCAGGAATATTTAACAAGCTAGAAATGGGCCATTATTTGACTACTAACCATAACTTTTGTCACCAAGGAGAGTCCAAGGAAAATTATAATGTGATTGTAGACAATGATAAAACAGTTGGAATTGATTGTTTAACATGGTTAAATTCGAATGCTAGAGTTAAAATATACAACAAATTTGTATGTCAAATAACAAGTCCAGGAGTTAACAAACAGATTGATAACTATATTATCGACTTTATCAATTGCCCGAATACCCATTTAAAGGAAACATTTTCGTGTATTTCCGCTAAGGAACATGGAATTACAAGATTGGAGGCAACAATATGTAATTACACTATTGGAAATTATTATAATGCACACAATGGATTTGATCCTTTAAATTATTGTTTAAATTTATTGGAAACCAGTAAAATGTACTTCCAAGATGCTCCAATATATTCTGTCTCGATTGCTAAAAATGTGGACTAAATTGACTAATACTCTGCAGTATAGTTGTTGTGTTATATTTAATAATGTCTTACAATATGTTTATTGGGGAAATAGAAACACAAGAAAGTTGACTGGATTACAAATTAAATTACCCGATAATCTAGAAAACCGAAATAAGATGATAAATTATGCACTTTCTGCTTTTAGTTTTAATTATCTGCCAATTAATTATGTAGAAATTGTAAATTATAAAATCTAACCTGTCATCATCACCCTCGTCTTCATCAGTGCCATTAAGAGCTAAAAAGCGTTCTGGTAAAGGTATGCAGCAAATGTATAAACAAGTTAGCAATAAACCGATGGATTATGTTTACTGGATGATCCGAATGAGTTAGTCGATCGATTAAAGTTACTGTATGCCTCTCAAGCATCCGGTCACACAAATCATAGAAATGAAATTGTTAGTATAATAGAAGAGTTAAAAGAGGCGGGAATCATTGAATAAAGTCAGTTCGACAATGTCGAGAGATAAGTTCGGTCGTCACATTCAGCACAGAAATCTATACTTTTACGATGACTGTGAATATTTTAATCTTCAACATAAACGATTAGCCAATCTTCTATTGGAAGAGGATTCTGTCAACAAGACCATCCTTAACAAAGAACTTAATAAGATTATTTATCGACTTTCCAAACACGAAAACACTGCTAGTACAAATATAGAAATAGCAAATGAAATTATTGCAGACATTCAAGCTGAAATTGATCAACTCTACTTTTCTCTAAAAACTAACTAAACCTCCGCCTAAACCTTCAGTTAGTAAAACTGTCTCATTTAGAGAGGTTCAAAATGACCCGGAAGAAAATAAACAGTTCGATTAAGGCTCAAATAGTAGATGAGTTGCATAAGCCTGCACGAATAAATTTTCGAAGGCGTCGTGTAATAGTAAAAGGATTGGATGATCTTCATCAGGCTGATTTAGTAGAAATGATACCATACTCTAAAGTAAATAAAGGTTATCGATATATTTTAGTAATTATAGATGTATTTTCAAAATATGTTTGGTTAGAGCCTATAAAAACCAAAACCTCTAAGGAAGTTACTAGTGCAACTGAAAAAATACTATCTGAAAGCGGTAGAATTCCGAAGAACTTGCAGACAGATCAGGGTAAAGAGTTTTTCAATAAAGATTTTCAAACACTAATGAATAAATATAAAATTAACCATTTCTCAACATTTAGCTCGAAAAAAGCGTGTGTCGTTGAAAGAGTAAATCGTACACTTAAATCTATTATGTGGAAGATGTTTAGTTTGCAAGGTTCATACAAATGGCTTTCTCTATTATCTCAAGTCAGTCACACCTACAATCACAAAAAACATAGTACAATTGGTAAAAGACCGGTTGATGTGAATAAGAGTAATGAGAAGGAAATTCTCAATCAAGCCTATAATCATATAAAAATGACCGATTTAAGTAATGTAAAATTTAAGGTTGGCGATCCTGTGCGAATTAGCAAATATCAAACAATATTCGATAAAGGATATACGCCCAACTGGACTAATGAAATATTCACAATCTATCAAGTTAAATTAACTAATCCTATTACCTATCTACTAAAAGATGCTTCCCATCGGTCTATTCAAGGATGTTTCTACGATCTTGAGCTTCAAAAAGTTAAATATCCAGACATGCATCTCGTTGAACGTGTAATAAAACGAAAACGTAACAAAGTATTTGTAAAATGGCTTGGATTTTCAAATCAGCACAATAGCTGGATTGATGCTAAAAATATTGTCTAAATTACCACGTTGTGATGACTCATCACTTAATTTTCATCGGTGCTATATAAACCTGATGTGCTGTAGTATTTTTATCATTCTCCTATACACGTTCCTTCCAAAAACATGGCAGATTTCAACCAGAAACTTTGCAACTTAAATGAGGTTAAAGAGTGGGGAAATGTACGAGATTTGAAGATTGACGAAAAATATCTAATAATAAATGTGTATCGATGTTCGACTAAATACGGCAATAAAGTGGCGGTGGAATTGGACAACTTCAGATTCATTCTACCAGCACGCTACGATTGCCTAACAGATGCTGACTTGCAACAATTAGGAAAACGTCGCTACAATATCATCTCGGGTGGCAAGTGTGGGAGCAGCACGAAACTTGTCTTCGAGGAAATCGTTCAGAGATGACATCCGTAGCACAATAATTAGCTGATATGTATTTATAATAATTTTTATACATGTATGTTTTAGGTAAATAAATACAAATATATTTACATTGTTGTTTTATTACACCATTGTGCCCGATTACAGGAACATGCCAGGTTGGCCGAGTGGTCTAAGGCGCCAGATTTAAGCTCTGGTTCCCTAAGGGAAGCGTGGGTTCGAACCCCACACCTGGTAATTCTTTTTTGTTTGTCTAACAGACATCAGTACTTGACAAATTTATTTCAAGATCATTTTTGCAGATCAGCAGATTTTAATCTCTAGACTCTAACTGTATTAGCAAAAACTTCCAACTGTGTTGATTTTTCTAAAACAATGGGTTTCTTTGTTTGAATTTTTTACAGATCAACACATTTTTTTAATCTCCAGACAACAATAGCTTCATTGTTCTCGAATTTCGTGCTGATTTTAAAACAAGGGATGCCATTGTTCAACAACATCCTGCAAGAATAGACATGTCTGTCAGACGATGACTCACATCCGGTCGAGCCTGAGAAAATGTTGATAAGCGTAACAATAGCTTCTGATTTACTGATAACAACATCCTGCAAGAATAGACATGTCTGCATCCCAGACGCTCGAGCGTGGGAAAATTTCAAAAACTACACTTTTAACCAAAAAAAATTCCCGGAAGTGGCCGAGGTCAATGACCCCGACTAGGCCAATGACTCCGACCTTGACCTAGGCTAGATCCGTGACCTAGAAAAAATTCTCGGAAGTGGCCGAGGTCAATGACCCCGACTAGGCCAATGACCCCGCCCGTGACCTTGACCTCGGCTAGACCAACGACCTTGACAAACCTGCGCGCGCAGACCTGCGCAGACACCTGCGCAGAAAACCTGCGCAGTGACACATTTTGGTCCAGAATCCCTCTAGGTACACTACTTATATGGATTAGAAAATAGCGGATGGAACGATGAGATCTGTAAAAAAGAATATTAGTGCCTGCGTAGCTTTGCAAATGTAGTTATTAGTAGCTTCAGCGTACTTATGCGAACCTTTTGTCCGTCTGTCTGTGTGTCCGCGTGTCTGTCTGGATCGCCTGTAACTTTCGAACGGCTACAGATATCGAAATTTTGAAAGGGGGCAAAGTTGTTGCTAAGGTCCCGAGCACCTTCATGCGCTATTTGCTTTTGGCGAAAGGTCAACCGTTGGCGACCTATGTCAAAGGTCACTTTATATTAATGTTTTCGCAGTGCTGAAGCTACTCTTTAGACCTGTACTTGAGCAGTTTATTGTACAGCGAAGTCGAACATTCGTTATTGCTCGTACTGATACTGATTGTAGACAGTTTTATTAAGTGGGTCGTTGTTCATTGTTATGCCTGGGGTCAACTCGCCGTAAAAAGCGCTCTCGTTCCTGGATCAGTGGCCATTCGGTGAGATGGCCCATGATCCCTGACCTGTTAAGAACGTCGCTTATCAGTAACTCAAGATAACGCGCCCGAGTGGCTCGGAAAGCCCGTTTCCCAAAGATGCCTTGTACCTGTGTCTTTTGCGGTTGATGCGGCCACCGCAATAACGGGTTATATTGACATGGGTTGGATCCATTGATGCAGTTAACGTTCGGTTAATGTGTACTAGATGCGGTAAGCATCCGTATTTTCAAGATTATTACAGACACATCATCAGAGCTGCATCGAAGAATATCCCTGACGATGTCTTCTTTGAGATGCGACGTGGGAACGCCGTTTGGGGCTATAAAACTCCTGTAAGTATGTAATGAGCACATTATTGCTAAAAGCTGAATGTTTGTTGTTTTGCTTGCATGACTGATTGTGGGATTAACTGAGTTTGTGTTCGCGCTAGAGCGTGTGTGACCACCTGGTACATGAAAGGGCTCGTCGTTCGCCTTGCACCCCCAGTATCATGTTTCTGATTTACAACCCCCAGACCGCAGGGGCGTTATGGAATTTAATAATAATAATAATAAGGTTTATTCCCAGAAAAAAAATACATAAAAATAAATACTACATTAAAAAAACATTATTAAGGGAATGCGATGGTAATCAGATGATTCCTAGAAAAATCTAGGAATCCCTGCTCTACCCTACCACCGCTAGATTCTTGAAATTGAACTTTTGAAATAAAGATGCCAAAATAAAAACTTGTTATTAAATGAAATGAAATAAAATCAAATCAAATCAAATTAAATGAAACTAATAGAAATTAAACAAACCATTTAACCACTCCACATATATACTTTGTAATCTGACAAATAATTATAACAGTAATATCAAAAATACAAGAAGAAAAATGTATATAACATAATCAGGACTTCAACCAATTTAAAACTTCCTTATAAAAGGATCGTAAAGACAAAGTTTTCCATTTATAACGCAATTCATTATATAAACTTGAAATGTTATAAGTGAAAGACCGTTTGAATAATTCAGTGCGATGTAAAGGTATAGTTAATAGGCCTCTGTGCCGGAGGTTCAAATTATGCACATTGGTTCGAAATCTAATTTTATTATATAAGTACTAGCAGTCCAGTGAGACAAATGTCTCATTTAATAAAACAAAAAAGACCGTCCCGGACGGACCAGCGTCCCGGACGGACGGAAATTTCTCGAAAACCGGAAGTGTCACGCGACGACTGAAATTCGGTTCCTGACCTGACATGACCATTCCAAACATATAACTTTAATAACTTTTTTCTCTATCTCTTACGGTTTGGCTGCTGAAACAGCGTCCCGGACGGACGGACGGACAGACAAGTAGATAAAGGATGGTGGAGACTTCAATATCATAACTTTATGAAAAAAACTATAGAATGCAAATAACGTCGTTTCTCCATGTTCAACCAGTTTGTTTCTGCTATTTTGTAAGAAATATGTTTTCGTCGCCGTATGCTATGTATTAATCGTAGACACGAATTTTGAACCAGCTGTATTTTACTAGCAGTTGCTTTATCAATACAAGGTCCGTACAATATATCACAATAATTAAAAATTGACAACACTAATGAATTACATAATAACTTCTTGACCTCCTTGCTGAGCGAATGCCTATTGCTGTAAAGAAGTTTTAAATTACAATAGGCTCTTCGAATACAGCAGTTCACGTATTCACGAAATCTAAGGTCCGAATCCAATACAATACCTAAATTCTTTGCCGTGCCAGTACAGGAAATAGGCACACCTTTTATGTTTATATTAATTAGTTGTAAATATTCCTTTTTATAATTTGAGCTTCCAAATACAACCATGGCAGATTTTAATGTATTAATTTTAAGAGAATGCAGCTCAGACAATTCAACAAACTGATTTAGCTCTTCATTGATAGTAGTACAGGCCATTAGAGTATCATTCGGTTTAAATGACATGTAGACCTGAGTGTCATCTGCATATTGGTGGTATTTACAATTATTTAAAGCGGTACTATATAAGTAAGTGGTATAAATTAAGAACAATAAAGGACCTAAGATGGAACCTTGAGGAACACCGTATTTTATCTCACACATATTAGACCGTCTGTTATTTAATACAGCACATTGCTGTTTTCCGGTTAAATAAGATTTCAACAACTGTAAAGAAGATTGCTCAAAACCCACGTGAGATAAAACTGCATATAATATTTGATGATGTAAAGTATCGAAGGCTTTGGAAAAGTCGAGTAATATCAATATTGTAAGATTACCATCATCACTGGCTCTCAATGTGTCGTCAGTTATATTAAGTAAAGCTGAGCAGCAGCTGTAGTTACGGCGAAAGCCAGATTGATAATTCGGCAACAGCGAATTACTTTCTAAATAGCCTCTTATTTGCTCAACCATGATTTTTTCCAAAACCTTCGATAGTACTGGTAATATGCTCACCGGTCGTAGATTCTTTATTTCTTTCGGCGCATTCGTTTTAGCTATTGGTATTATGTCAGCAACTTTCCAAGCATTTGGAAACACATTTTCTAATAAACAGCTATTGATTATATGTGTAATATAAGGAACCAGAAACGGAGAGCACAATTTAATCAATATAATATTAATATTATTATTACCTGTCGACTTGGACTTAATAGAGTTAATTGTTTCTGTAACATGTTCTGTAGAAACAGGTGCAAAAGTAAAGTTAGACGTTAAATTCGTGTTAACGTTCTCGTACATTGTTAATATTTCTTCGTCCACTACATCTACGCCCCTCACTGAATTAAAATAAGAATTTATTTCATTTACGTCACTTCAATGAGTAGGAATACAGGTATTTTTTGTTTTAGGACTTATTCCACAGCGTTGTAATTTATTCCAAAGAGCTTTCGGATCACTATTAAGTAATGTGTAGTTTAGATACGCCTTTTTCTCATTTCTCATGGAGACTGTGACAAGATTCCGAAGAGATTTCTGGTAAGTCGCTAGTTCTTATAAATCTATGCACGTGAACCGATCTGAATCCAGGGAAAAATAAATTATCTGGAGGTACCGAAAATATGTGCCAACACAAATATCTCCCAAATGACACACACATGTTATATTTGTTTAAAAACCTTAGGTACGCAATATTTACTTATTGAAAACAGTAAGTAGCTATCAGGAGTAAAATATACAAATAAAAAAACAATGAAATTAGGGTAAGAAATACATATATTGACGCCGCCCGCAGACTGCCTGCTTAAAACGCCGTAAATTTTAAAAACAACCCTCGGTCCCTTGAAATATCTTCGGGGACGTTTCTGTTCTGTACTAAATTTAAAACGTATTATATTTCATTTGTTGATTTGCCCGAAAGCCCGTAGTTATACGAATACAATTAAAGTGATAGAATATTTTCAAACAACTCAAAGAATACAAAAGTAAATATTATTTTTAAAAGTGTTTTCTCCAGTTGCATTTTATCCCAGGCACGTGTAAAGGTTTTGCTTATCACGCGACGTAACATCACGAGCAGCAGGTGGAATTTTTAGGGATTGTTGCGGTTCTGCTTTTCCTCTGGTGCCCGCTTAAATGTACTCATGAATTTTATCTTTCCAGGTACAATTGCTTTGGCCGTCGCGAGCGAGCCCCTATTTATTTCAGGCCAACCCCACCCCTCACGTTGAGCTACTGGACTCCATTGAGCTTTCTAACGGTCATCAAGATCTTTCCCCTGTAACAATCTCATCAGGCGTTAAATTATACAATACAACAGTTTAGGAATATTAATGAAATTGTCAAAAATATTCAGGGAAAGCTAGAGATTTCCAAACAGTTAAAGTACCTGTTTTGCTTCCAATTCCAATAATTGAAGAGTAGGGGTGAAAGGGAACATCAAGAAACGAATTTCTTCTGCTCGTGACGTCAGCACTTCGTTTATCATAATCGTCAAAAGCATCCACTTTCATTCACATTCTTTCACGTAATCAAGAATGTTAGCCATCAAAAGGTGGGTAAAGCGATACTTTGTAAAAGGGAATCGAGCAGAAGAATGCACATAAACCTGCGCCTCATCTTTTTATTGCTTTTACATCACGATAAGCAAAAAATAACGTAAATTCTCTTCGGATTTGATTAATTTATTATCGCCACTGTCTTAATCGTTCTTAAGAGGCTTTTACGCGCAAGTGGGTCGCTCTAAACAGTAGCTTTTAAAATCCTTTTATTATTCCGTTCGAGTTCATTAGTCGAATATCGTATTTTCGTGTTTATTTTTCATATTTGCCTACTTGCTTAGATGTTATTTTTAGCTCCCCGAAGTCTGTGCAAACACGTCCTGGCAGTTTGAAGGACTTCAAAGGCGACGTTCACCTGTGCTAATACATGCAGTAAAATATGAGCTGAAGGCTGAATCCCTTGAAAGCTACAGACTCGAGTGGAGGCTTATTAATAAAAACGCAGCCCGATAACAATCAACACAAATGCTCGCATTTTTCTATCTTTATAGTCGACGCACACGCAACTCTTTTAAAATTAATCATAGCTGGGTTCTGTTTTATTTCCCATATTTTACAGGCGGAACGAGATTCTGCACGTCACCATCACGTATCGCATTCGCTTGTCCGAAGCGCATGCGACACAACAAGGAGCAAACGGGCGAAAGCTCCAGCAAAAATTAACGAATGAATTATTCACCGCAAAGCTCTGTAATCAATCATTTACTGTGTACTTTTTATTATACGTAATTTATTGCATTTTTTGTGCAGCATCGTATCGTATTTTATATGCATTTGTGTGTCGGGCGATAAAATTTATATTATTTCAATCCTGATTTATTGTCCCTTTTAAAATATCGCGTAGCAGGAACCGGCGATAACGAAATTTGAAACCCGGACGAACTTTTGTACAATCACTGAATGAGAACAGCTAACTGGATATCGCGATAAGGCGAGAAATGGAAAGGAAAATGTTATTCAATTCTCCTGCTCGTCCTCTGTTTCGGGCCCTCGTCGTATTAAATTTCATTGACTGTAGAAAATGTTTAGAGATTTACAAAAGCATTTACCTGGGAAATTTTTCGCTGGGCTCTAATGCGATTTAATCTTTCCTGAACAAGTGTATCTTGTTAGGCAAAGGACATCAACTCATCAGCATTCAGCACGGATTTTAATAACGAGATTTAAATGAGATTTGAATAATCGATTGAACATAGACGGAGAAAGACAGAGAAAGAGATGTTTATCGAATTAATTTACTATTGCCGCTCGACGTTTCTAACTAGGGAAGGTAAATTTATGTCAATTACTGCTCACGTTACAGGCATCTGTACTATTCTCACAATACCCTTTATTAATAACTGCATTATGTAAACTTGCTAATTACAACTGTTTTAAAATTATAGTAAGTTATCCATGATTTAAATTTTTAAGTCAAGGTATTTCCCATTAAAGCAATTACTAATTGAATAAGCTCGTTATTTCCAATTAGACGTCTATGTATTTTACTAATAAGATTGCAGGATAGCCGAAATGTCTACCAAAATAACCCAATAGCTTTGTAAAGGTGTGTTAAAGATGTTTTTACGATTGACATGATAATGATGAAGTAAATACATTCTGTTTGCAGATTTAGTCAGTAACACCTAAAGTGAAAACCAAATCGAAACAATCGAAATTTCGAATATAAATTACGTATAAGTGATCGGTGCATTTTCCACGGCTGTCCAATTCCGTAAGTTATTTGACTCCGATACATAATTTTGCAAAAGATACTGAATCCACTGCAATCGAGGTCCTACTCAAAATGCAAATTCACAGTCTTGTCCTATCTAGTCTCAAAGTGTTTTTCTGTGGTTGTCTCTTGTATTTCCAATTTTCTTCCCTTTTTATGAAGTGATGGTTGTCTCAACAACTACACGACACGCTTATTCCAATTTTTCTCGTTTTCTCAATCATACTTTGTGTTATGTGTATTTGACCTCTCTATTTTTCAACCCTTTCTGATGTACTAACGCATGTAACAAGTAATTTACAGTACAAGACCGTTACTTGGGACTTTACAGGCGAGCACGGTAGTTAGCGAGCGAGCGAAGCGAGCATGTTATCCCTTCGAACCAGTAATGTTCAAGTAACGGTCGAGTATTGTACAATGTTTTAAGGTATTTTGAATAGTAACCACCTTTTTTTAAAAACATTCTTTCCATAAAACATCTGACCCGTCCGTAAAATTTTTACGTAAAAATTTAAGCCCGTTATTTTTACCGATCTTGCCCGTAAAGAGGCATTTTACCAGTAGAAACAGAGCTCAGTAAACGGGCGTTTACGATTCAGAATAACACAAAAATTTCAACAAAAAAAATACAAGCTGCTATTTACTTGAGAAATAAGCTGTAATTAAACATTTCTATATAATAAACACATAACATCTGTCATTAACAAGATAACAAGATTAAATTGCAGCTAATAGTCCACTATCCAGAATTTCACGCAATTTTCTCCTAGCGTTTGTCATCAGAGTCGGGATTGTAATAACAATTTTTTTTCAATCATTTGGTATATTCTTCTTCTTAGTTGTTCACCATTAGCAGTTGCCGGTCCATTTTCATATGCTTTTCAGCTAAGTACAGCCTAAAATTTTCTCTATTTTCGGAACGAAGGGAGTACTTTCATTTTTAGCCAGACTTGACTTTTTCTAACGTAACGGCACGATGCGTAATCAGACCAGAACTTTATGTAATCATTATATTGTGTTATATTGACTATACCATTCATAATGCACAAAATCCCTACTCAGGCCACGTATTAATAAGTGGTGTTATCGTTTTGGTGTTTTCAGTTTGAGCTGTCAGCTGTCAATGTCATGCCATTTCCAATACGTTTTTTAGGATACGCATTAAATACATTTTTAGTGTAATTCCCTCATTGATATTCATGGTATAATTTAATCGAATACTCACTCGACGACTTGATTATTAAATACTTTTGCTTACAAACTCATTGGGTTGCTTTGTAGAAACACCACTCGCAAAAGTATTTTTGATAATTCACAGTCGTCTCGTAGTATTATTACTGATAATCTGTAACAATTTTGTAAAACATATGTGCGTGTAAAAGTAGGTGGTAAGTGCTTCACCCGTTAGTTACGCCTCTCACAAATGGTTGCGACATATCAGCTGAAGAAATTGCATACCATACGCGAATTTTTTCAGAAAATTTGGCTTTTTCCTTATAATATTTTACAATGTCAGGAGCAGTACTCACCAAATCTCAGTTTATGAAACAAATATTTTATTCTTCTTCCTTTGACGTAGATGATATAAACAAGTTTAGTAACTTTTCTTATTTGTAGTGATTTTAATATTTCACATGGTAAGTTTCGGTTACATCGAATTAATTTAGGTCGACCTGGACACTTCATCGATTTTTAACATTGATCATTTTATAGTTAATGAATATCTTGCAAGAGTTCGACATATTCCAATCCTCTTATTATTTATTTATTTAATGATCTTTATTACACCGATAGGTGTTTACGACCTACCCAAATTTTTACTAATTAATTCTTTTAAATAACTGTCAATTCCAAGTACTTGCGTTCTATGTGTTTTCTCTCAGGTTTGTAATACGTTAATATTAGCTTAATAAATAATATTTAGACATAAGTATTTCTCACATTTTAAATTTCAGGTGAGATTTACTTTGAAATTTTATAATTGAGATGGTAATAAATTATCTTACTTTATTTTATTTATTTAATATACTGTTTGGTGAGCACATTGATTACAAGTATATGTATTGAATCGTTTTTATTAATGATTTGATAGTTTACTTCGAACTTGTTTACTTGTTTCTATATTCTTTATTTTTGAATAAATTGCCCACAATATCCAAAAAATTTATTTGGTGCAAGTTAACTATAAACTACAAACTTATGAAGCAAGTAACGAAGTTCATCTACCTGGGAGCAGAGATTTCAAGTCACGGCAACCTCTATGCGGTAGTAGTGAAACAGACCACCAAAGCAGCCTCGGTATCTGGTTGCTTACGAGATTTGATCTGGAGAAACAAATACATAAGCGTAGTCGGAAAAGCAAAAATATATAAAACAAGCATACGACCTATCATGACGTACGCTATCGAAACTAAAGTGCATACGCAAGACACTAAACAACTACTACGCGCCAACAAAATGAAAATTCTCAAAAGAGTAACGGGAAAGACTACAGGGCAGAATATAAAACACCGAAATTTGTTAAATATGTAACATCGAAGATATAGTAAGGTGGAGACGGAGTCAAAGAAGACTGTGGCGAAAACCATAGAACGAATGGATGATCATGGAATAGCAACAGTGGGAATGAGCCAAACACCACATGGAGGGAGACAGCCAGGAAGATCTCCGAAACGCTGCCGAAATTGTTGGACATCATCGTTAGAGAAACCAGGTTATCCCCTAATTAAAGAACAAGAAAAATCAGGATAAATTCTGTTCATAATTGATCATTGATTTTAGATCCTGATATTGTGCCCTTGTCCTGTTTTGATTAATGAGGTTAATAAACTTGGTTTTACTGGTATATGATTGTCTTCTTCGATTGATTTTTCAGTTATTTCAGGTTTTGAGTGAACCGACAAAATAGTTCGGCTCTTGTGTCAATGTTCGAGAACATTGGATCTTAGTTCTCATCTGGTATTTGACCCACAAAAACGACAGAGCTAGTTTGGCACAATTATTACCAACGTTGCAAAACCCACTCATTTAACAGCTTCCGACATTAATTTTAGAAAACGTAGTAATAAAAATTTGGCGCCCAACGTGGGGCCCTATAAATGAAAGAAAACAATGAATGAATCACTTAAATTATCCTTATTTTCGTCCGATGTAGATAGATGCTAACCATCACACATGAGGACTGTCGACAAATCAAGAGAACTGTACCCATATCTGGCTTCAAAGATCAGCCCTGTCTTCAATTTCAAAGCCAATGGTACCCAATTCATAACATGTTATTCAATTTAACAGGTGGTCGCTCAAATGAACGAATATCGAAGTGAACCACGTCCTCCGGGCAAGTGTAGCTGGCAGAAATTAGGTTACATGACATCGTAACGTAGTTGGGGCGAACGATACTTATATTTTCCGATTCGTCGTTTTAAAAACCATCAGAGTAAAGTGGTAACCGGTTTTATATTGTAACACTGCAGTCACACCGCACATAACGAAACACTTTCAACCACAGCCTGTGGAGCTAGTGTCAGCACAAGTTAGTATATCTGTACATAATAATGCGTTCAAATTTGTACGTCGCTATTACGCCAAAATCAGTACTTGAATCTCTTATGCATGCGGATCGAAAATAAACCATAGAGCCTTTTTAAATTTTCCGAGAAAATAATCCAGATAAAGACGTCGAGGAAAGTATGAAAAAATCGCACTCATACTGTTAAGGACACTTTGATGTAACGTCCCATTCACCCAGCTCTAACTGGAAGAGCTTTATGGGCTTAGCTGAAGCCGCTAGAGTTGCTCGAAGAACCTGTCCAGAACTGTAAGCCACCTCAGTCCCCGGACTCACCTAGAGAACTATTTAAGAACACCCTATCTTCAACTCCAAATCTAGTATATTTGTGTGGTTTTTTGAGACCCAGAACCTACAAATATTGCTTTTAAACTGCTTTCCAGGTTGTGCTCGTGGCTTGTTGGTTCAGCACCTGATCACGACCTTCAGAACAACCCTGAAAATGAACCTCGTAGCTTGTTGCGGTCAAGTATCTAAGGCTCACCTACCCTTCTCTGCGTCCTTAAGACTCAGGACTCCAACACTGAAGCACAAAAACGACAATATTGCGCTCCCAGAAAGACCGTGGCAAACATGCAGATTTCTGCTTGATAAGGGCCCACCAGGTCGAGTTGTTGCCGGAATTAATTACAGGAACAACCAACCTGTACAAAGACACTTTCATGTCCCACGGCGAGGTCGCGGGGTAACACCAGAGAAAATGGCAGCTTCCTCTCCGACTACGCAGCTTCGATCTGTAGATTCGTCGCAACTCCCGACGAACCACCTTATTGTGGCCCCACAAACCGTCTAGCACCAGTACTACCCTATTCACATGAGACGAGCACTTCAATCGGGACTGTTTATTAAAAATTAGCAATATCAATTTGACACTAAATGAAAACAAAGCAACCATATGGCACTGTCACATTTAGTTCTAGAACCGGCCAGTCCAAAGAACTACAGAGTGCAGCGTCAGACGAATATTAGGCGGCATCTGCAGCACGGGATATCAAGTATTGTGTGATGCAGAAATGTCCAGGACGAATTCTGCTGCGTCTCCCTAAATTCATTTTTTCTTGTTTAATATTGTACCTACACGATATAAATTATTCCAATTTATGAGAACTTGACTTGTAGTTTACAGAGCAATAAATACTTTGTATATTTTGTGTACTTCATTTATACTTGAGTTATGAATCCGACCTTGGCATTATGACTACTCATATGGCTAAATTAACTAATTGAGTATTACAACCCTAACTTGACGGTAGATACCTCCCTTTATTGTTATATTATATTTCAAATCAAGATTTAACAATTTTGTTTACCAGAAATCTCTACTTTTCTATTGTAGTGATGTTGTCTGCAAAACGTTTTTGCTACTTTTTTTCTTATCTTCAACAATTGTTTTCATTGAATCTGTCTTACACGGAATGTTTTATCTGTTGTTGTGTTTTACCTTGACGTATTAGCTTTCATTCACCTAGTAGTATTTTTAATAATTTTCTTTTCCCGTTTCGTCATTATTATTTGCTGAAAGTGTTTCGTCACTTTCTTCGTTTGGTCTATAACTATTTATTGCTTCTTTCATAGTGAACCTTACCTTGTTCTCCTATTTTTATAGCTTTTACTTTATTTTAGACATACTTAAGTATAATCCATTCAGGAAACTCCTGTGACGTAAAATTCACATCAGTTGGTTAATATGAAAATCGCTAGTAAGATATTAGTAATTTTTGCATTTTATGTTGGCGCCATTTTAATTTAAATTTCAAGTTTTTGTTTTTTACTTTCACTTTGACATTTGAAGTACATTTTGATTATTTGGTTGCATATATAATATAAGATTACTTACTAAAGTTATTAATAAATTATGATTTTATTTTGTTGCACTAAAACTACGCTTGATATTTAAGTTTAGTAAAATAACAAATAATTGTCATAACCTTACTTACAAGTTTGACGCTACTGACCGTTAAGTACAATCAGCTGAAATAGTAGGTACTTAGTAATTATCAAGTACACACAAAATTTTGCATTTGACACTGTAAATTTCACGGGAGTTTCCTAAATGGATTATACTATATCATTGATGTTTACTGCCTTTGTGTATAAACTTTGGAGGTTGCCAGTAAAATCATGAGCGCTGAACCCTTGTCGGGAAGATTTTTATTTTACGAGCATTTAAAGCTTAGCAATTAAATGAGAACATATTGGCGAGTGTTTTTTCTTAATAATTTAGTCGAATTTACTTGTCTTCTAGCAGTCAATGCGAATAAAAAATTAAATCTTGCCAGACAAGAGTTTCCTACGAATAATCATCGGTTGGAAAATTAAACGAATAAATTCTAGAGAAAGGTTAATTTAGATGTCAATCTTAAAATTTTCAAAGTGACGAAGAGTGATGTAGCGGTAAGAAAAGTACCGTACTTTTCTTTTCAGTGTAAGAAGTTTGTTATAACTTGTAATTGGTGCATGTCACCCTTAAAATATGATTGGTCTACAATAAAGGTTTAATTATCCAAATACAATTATAAAATTCTATTTTCTGGTCTTATTTCTCTATGTATTTCTGGATTCCAACAAAATTCAGTTACTCATAATTATATTCGTATTATAAGTAAGTGTCATTTGCCAATCTCGTTTGACGCCGCATAGCAATAATTAGCAAAAGATAAATAATTCATTATAAGGTTTTAAGGTCTACCTTTTCTTATATTTGCAAAGTAGAATATACGATTTACTAGAATATGAAATATACATAAGCAAATCCGTGTGGCTTCCTCATATAATATCAAATTCTTCTGTACTCATTGGTTTTACATAAAAATATAAAGTTTCTATTTGGTGCTTCCCTACATTATGTTTTTATCAGTCAAACAAATTACACTAATTGTTTCTTTCGTGCAATTTTAATAAACGAAACATTGAAAATATTGGGTTGAATTTAAAAAACATTTTTACAATTTAAACAAAACGGGTATATTTTCGGTGACGTACCCCTAGTTTGCGTTTTTGTTAGTAATTAAATTCTGCCTAGTATGTCTGCAGTTGTCAAGGTTATGCCTGTTGACCTACACATGTAGAAGAATAGTTACGCAATTAAAAGAATACATGCTAGCTTGTAAAATGCAATCAAGTCGAAGGCTGTCCTTCCATTTAATTTCATCTACAGGTTTACTACCGCAACGATTAATTATATGGAGGAGTAGGAAAATACTACTTGGGCTATTTCAAGTAAAGATAAATACACAGGCTACTTTCTACTTTAGCTTTAGGCTTCATTCATCAAGAAGTTAAATATTTTCAATACCATACATCTAGTTAGTGACAATATCAAAACAGTAATAATAAATGAATTTACTCAAATTCGTTTTAGAAAACCTAAAGGTAAGCTTCATAACAGCTAGATCTTACACATAACTTTGAATGTTGGCGCCTTCGTCTTGGCTTGTACTTGCCTACCTCAAATGTTAATAGGTCCTTACATTCCATGTGACTTAAATAGCTATTATTTGCAATTTTAAATCGAAAGGGTTTTTTTAAACACTTAAACCAAGGCAGGTTTTTTCCCGGCCATTTCTCTTACGAGCCTTTAAAATTGGAGCTCTGTCTTGTCCAACAAAGGTAGGTGATCTCCCGATTTATTTGACTTAGTCCAACGAAAGTAGGTAATTTCCCAATTTATTTGAACGCCTTCCCTTGTATTATAAATAAGCCTTGGCGCTTATTTGCCTTAGTCTCTAAGTACACACGTTTGTTTTTCGTGCCAGTGCTATATCGTTAGTAAAAACTGTGGAGAGGCAGTCTAGTTAGAGGATTGTTGTACGAGTTTTCTACCAATACTACGAATCAACTTTAAAATGAAAGGTAAGTTACATTGCTTCTTGTTTTTTTTTAAGTAAAAAGTAATAGTTTGTCTACTTGCTAGTGCTATACGTTTAGTGAAAACTGTGAAGAGGCAGCCTATTTTGAGGATTGTTGTACGAGGTGTCTACCAGTAGTATCAATTAACTGCAAAATAAAAGATAAGCTATATTGGCTTCTATCATTTATGTAAAATAGTAAAAAAGTTGTTTAATGATTGCATATGGCTGATGGAAGAAAGGGACTTTCTGGTTTTCCATACTAAAAATGGAAAGCAGAAAAAGACGAAAACGTTAAACTTTCTGATCCTAGTACTGATACTTTGAAACCGCAATTATTGCCGATGCATTGCCAGATCCTTCTTTTTGGCCTCATCTTATTTCAAATAATATTAAATTGTTCATAGTTGAAATCGGGCCAGTACCAATCAAAAATGTTGTTTATCCCACCGGTGATTCCAATCGATCTTTTTCGGCTGCATATTTTCTTAAAAAGCTATGAAATAATGCAACAGTAATTCGGGACTGGCTCGTTTATTCAAAATCTAGCGATTCTGTATTTTATTTTTACTGTAAGTTATTCAACAGCTCAGTGAACGCATTTAATGATAAAATAGGTTACAACGATTGGCGTCATTGATCTAGAGATATTGAAGGACATGAAAAAAGTGTGACACATTTTCATAATGTGAGGCAATGTGTAGACTTAAACCAAAATATAGAGAAAGAAACAACCGTAGATTCTATACGTCAGGCCAAATGGAACGTGAAAAAGGCGGTGAATGGCGGATATTGAAAGAATTATACGCCATTCAATATGTGACCAGATAAAATTTAACTTTTAGAGGGAGTATTGTTTTTACATTCGGAGCATTTTCTTGGATTTTGTTCTATTACTGGCACGACAGGAAAGGATTAACTGCGTTTTTATTGAATTTTCTAAAAAAATTGAATACATTAATATTAATGACAGGCCCGGTCAAGGCTATAACAGTGTTGCTACTATGAAAGGCAAAGAAATTGGCTTACAAAATGAAAATTTGAATAACAATTCTAGAGGATTGTATGTACCATGTGCAGTAGGGTGGTTCTACGTTATACTTAGTGAAAAAACTTTTTCGAAATTTTTTGGTCGCACCCCCTAAAGTCGTTCTAACGCCAAAAAACAAACGTATACAAAATTTGAACCCAATCGAATAATATTAACACGTGCCACCGAGCCCCGGAAGTTTCCAAATTGCAGATTTTAACTTAATTCACTAATTATCAATTAATATCTCGAGAACATTAAGTCGTATCGAAATTTTGATAATGACATAAATAAAAGGAATTTAATTTGCTACTAATTTAGTTATATGCAATTTTTTTGTAAACTTGTTGGAATTTAAAAAATATGCGTTAAGTATTAAAAAAGGTAAAAATTCTTGAAAAATTGCTTTTTATATTAATAACTAAAAATATAATATAATTAAGCAAATATATTTATTTACAAATTAAATAAAACGAACAATATTAAATAATTACCGAAGTTACATAAATTGAAAGAATTATATTTACAAACTTAAGAATAAAACAAATATACCAAGTTACCTATATGTAAAATAATTAAATGCATATCACAATAATTACTTTTTTTTCTAAGGAAACATTACTGGAATCCGGATATTGACGCCGATAATCACTAACAACTTGTAGCAAGTACTGTTTTGGTCCTCTTTCTTGGTAATTAAGCTATTATATTTTTCGACCAGTTTAATACTTTCTTCCGCAATATCATTTGTGACGTGAAGTAAACAATTACATATACTTACTTAAATTTTCCATTTCTTCGTAAGTTCGTTTTCTTCTTGTATCTTCTCTTTCCAGTAGTTATTCAGTTCTCTTCTCTTGTTGATGTAACCTGATATCAACACAAGCATACTACCTGGTCGCCCTTTTTGCCTTTGAAGAAGCAAAAACTGTTTATCTTCTTCTACATCTATTAATTCTAGAGCGTTGGCATGTGCGATATCGAACAGGTCGTCAAATTTTTCATGAAAATTGTTATTCCTTCCTTTTATGAATCCGTTCTTTTATTTCCTTGTTTTAGCAGACTCCTTCATTCAGAGTATAATAATTCCAGCTTTTGTACAGAATTATGTTTTTCCTTAGCTGGAATCCGTGCTTTTTACCAAAACACTATTCCTTGAATAATTAATTTTGCACTTTTATGTAAATTCAATTTAACTATACGCATATTAAAAAAAGTACTTGTAAAACTTGTTCGTTTGAGAGCAATTTACTACCAATAATTTAATGTGCATCATTTCCTATTAAAAGTGCTTAGTCTTTTTCACGAAGAACCTTTGACGTTGAGGCCATTTTATGCTTTAAAATTTTAAAATGGTATATCTCCCTCTAAACATCTGGTTTGTATTGACAAACACATATATATCATAATATCCATTTACTTGTATTATCAAAAATCGCTTAAAATTGAATAATGGATTACAATTTACTTCAAAATTGTAATACTTCTACGTTTTCAAATTAAAATAGAAAGAAAAAAAATCGAATTATTACGTTTTTCTAACACTTGACGCATTTTTTTAACATCTGGTAGGTTTGCGGACAAATTGCACATAACTACAATTGTAGAAAATAAAATTTCCTTTTATTTATGTTATTATCAAAATTTCGATAGCACTTCCGATTTGTCAGATATAATTGATAACAAGTGAATTCAATTAAAATCTGCAATTCGGAAACTTCCAACGCTCGGTGGCACGTGTTAATATTGTTCGATTAGGCTAAAAATGTTTATGAGTTAGTTTTTTTGGCATTGGAACGAATGTAGGGGGTGCGACTAAAAAAATTCCGAGGTTGCAAAATTAGAACCACCCTAATGTGCAGCACATAATCTTAATTTCGTTGTAAATGATGCTACAAAGAGTTCGTTGGAAGTCACCAATTGGTTTGCCATTACGAAGAAATATACAGGATACTCCGCAACTGGAGGACCATAGCGAATATACATATTCTTGAGGCCATTCTAATGCAGAAGGTCCTTATGAACATATATCCTAAAGTGAACCATTTTCGAATTACGAATAAATAAAAAGTCCAATTTGTATTATTTCTAACATTTCCGTATTTAATCTTAATCCAAAAATTTTGCTGATCTAGATTGCTTAGTCTTTGTTTATTGTTTGTTTGTTTATCAAATGTTAGGTGGTAGTTATAAAATTAACAATAGTGACTTGCAATAGTAGCTACATTTTCAAACCAGGAATTCACCGCTAGAATAATGGAAGTAGCCAATCAAATCAGGAATGATCCGGAAATCCTAATAAGACCAATTATGTCAATTATACAAAGGGTTGAGCTGTGCATTGATAATGGAGGTGGTAATTTTGAATTTCATTTAAATTAAAATTGATTTAAAACGTTTGTAAAGGTTAATAAATGTTAGAAAATAATACCAATTAAACTTTTAATTTATTCGTAACTCGAAAACGGTTCACTTTAGGATATATGTTTATCAGAACTTTTTGATTTAGAATGACCTCAATAATATGTATATTCTTTGTGCTTCTCCAGTTGCGGAATGCCCTGTATGTGTTTTTTGCGTCAAATCTTAAAGAAAAAACTTCACTTTTACTCTAAAGCCACTTTCCGATACACGATGGGAAAGCAGAATCGATGCTGTGAAAGCCGTTCGTTTTAATTTGGAAAACATTTATAATGCTTTGTTTTTTATTTAAGTCTATTGATTCAAACAAGGACAATGGTACAAAAAACAAATTCTTTGATTTCAAAAATAAAGCCACACGAATTATTTTGTTTATTAGTCCCTTGGTATAATGTTTTATAAAAAAATGATATTGTAATCTATTCTGATACTTCCAGAGGCTGTTAAAATGTTAGAAGAAGTAAAAAATACTTAAGTGAACCTCGAAGCGATTCAGCTTAGACAGAAGTGCTAAATAAATCAAAAGTCATTGCTGAAGAATTGGATTGTGATGTTAGTTTTCCAGCAATTTATTGTGCGACTCAGAAAAAAAGACCTATGTTTGACTACGAAGATAGAGACGATGCTATACAAAATCCAGAATTACACATTAAAGTAATTTTTACTATTAGATACCGCCATAACTAAATTAGATTAAAGGTTCGAATTGCTAAGCGATCACAACAGTTGTTGCTCTTTTTTACACATCCTCGACACTTTAGCAAACTTAGATTCCGATGATAAACTGAAATAGTGCTTGGATTTGCAAAATAAATTGACAGATTCTGGAAGTAATCATTCGGACATAAATGCAGTCGATTTATTGAATGAAATAGTATTTTACCGACGTATCTAAATCTACTGCATCTTCAGTAGATGTTTGAAATATTTGATTAAAAACAAATTAATTATCACATTCCCAAATTTATCGATTGCTTTTCGCATTCATTTAACATTACCTGTCATTGTTGCTGAGGGTGAAAGATCATTTTTAAACTTAAAGGGCCTAAATTTTTATTTAAGATCAAGTATGACACAAGAAAGGCTATCAAATCTAGCTATAATTAGTATTGAAAATGACATTAACGTAGATATAAATGACATTGTGAAAGAATTTCCAATAAGGAAATCAAGAAAAGTTGAGTTTGATTGTTGAAAAATATTAAATATCAATTTTAGTTTTGTAATCGATATTTTAACGTTATAAGTTTGTGAGATTGGTAACAAACACAAGTGTTTGGTACTAGCAATGGAAGGGGAGATGGAAGGAGAAAATCTGTTTTTATCATTTCTATGCAGTACGTCATCGGTAATATTTAAATGCGTCTTGTCACGAGTTGAAAACTTCCGACAGATAGTAGATATCAACATTAAATGGTGTTCATCTATAGAAAAAGTGAAAAGTGAAAAACAAGTATTTAAAACGAAAACTGATCAAAACAAGTGAACAATTGTAGTCGAAAATGGATATCAAAAAATTGCTTTTTGTGAAGTTATTTTAAAAGACTTCAATAGTATCCGGGCACTTTAATCGTGATAGCTGTCAATCAAACGATTAAATTGATTGACCTAATTAAATCCGCGAATTAAACCGCGAATCAGATGCTCTAATTAATTTCGCGGTTTGATCTAATTAATCACATATGAAGTTTGATATGTAATTTACATATGTGCTACTGATTAAATTACGCATTAGATTTTTTAATTTGCTTCTGGAATTACGCGTCGGGCTTCGGCGGCCATCTTGGATTTCTGGCGGGAATATTTGAAATTTGAATTTTTTCCGATTTTTTTCTAAGTTCCATTATTTGAATTTTAAACTTCCCGGGTGTCAGCAGCCATCTTGGTTTTCTGCGCGCGCACTTCTAGCGGAAATATTTGAATTTCAAACTGTTAAATCTATCTCGCTCTTCTGCCCCCTTGGTTGTCTCTCTCGTGCATTCACAGAAGGACTATTTATATTTAAAAAAAGCTATTTGCGTCGGGCCCAAGTGGGACTCGAACCCTAGTTGCCTGGCCAGTATCCCCTACACCTAACCCCTAGACTAGCGAGGTGTCTTAGAAATTTAAGATTTGAGCAGTGTGCCATTCCGGTTGAGTGCCGCTATGCTGTCATATTATAAAATTATTTATTTCCTGAAAATTATAATTAATAACAGATGAACTGCATTGTGCATAATTTAGAACCATAGTAATATTTTTAAAAGGCGTCTTCGTAAGTGTTTCATTTTATCAATAACTTGTTTTATGTAGCGGGCTGTAAATTTTAATCGACAAAAAGGCATTGTTACCGGGGGATTGCGTCTGCTGGACCTTTGTAGCTTATTGTGTTTAAAGCTTGATATAATTTTTAAAAAAAAACCGATATTACGATTGGATGTGCCATCATTACTTATATAATTTGTGCCTGCTATATGGCTGGATTATCGAGATTCTCATTGAACTTTCTCTTTTGTTCTGCAGAGAAACCTTGTCTGACGTCATGACCTCGGTGCATTTTCAAACAAAGAACCAGATTCTAGAAATTCATCGAGTTACAAATTTGAGTTTAATATATTCCTGACATAGGGCTTTTAACCGTTGCATAGAATTGGAAAGTTTTATTTAACGTGCCTAAACAGGATTGTTTAGAAGACTGTAATTATAATTAGCATCGTAATGGAATGCACCAAGATTTAAATCAGCATGCATTGTTCGTCTGGATCGAGCAGTACGTACTCCAACGGTTTCTAGTCTTGCTTGGTTGACAGACGACAGAATGCACGGTTACCGGTCAGCGCAGCCAACGGCTTGGCGCTAAAATCCCTGTGACACAAAATCTAGTGGGATAAGCTTGCCTGGTTAATAAAGCACTCTAGTTCATATGATTTTTGTCGCTTTTAAAAATAAATAGACATTATTTTTTTCGTGCTTGAGTTTTATAATTACGCTGAGCCCTTTGTGGCTTGATTACGTCATTCCGAAGTCTGCTAGTTTAAAAATTAAATGGGGGATAAGAGGTAAAGCCAGATCGTAAATATAAAAACGAGTGACAAATTTGATTTTAATATATTCCTGAAATACTAAGTATGAAAAAGTCTCATATAGGTAAAAAAGCCGGGTTGTGTTGCTCTCAGCTACAGTGTTTCGGCTACTTTTCAAGTCGTAAATATAAAAACGAGCTACAAATTTGATTTTAATATAGTTTTGAAATACTAAGTATGAAAAGATCTCATATAATATTATTAAATTATTTATAAAACCACGGCTATTATCCATTTTTCATATTTGAAATGCTAGAATATGTTTAATTTTACGGTTCTATGTGTAATTACAAAAGACATTATAGCACCGATGCGAACTTCCTATTTTGTCATCCTCAAATGGCCTAACCGGTCGTTGCCTGTCGGTCACAATTATATATATCAGCAATAACATGAACAAGAAGATATACGTATTGCTTGAGTAAGAAAGAGATAAACATATAATCCGTTCACGACCTTTTTGGGACAGAGTTGGCTATTATTTTTTCTTTTCATGTTGGACTAACTGATTCGGTGATGTAGCGGATGCAACTTTTTTTCTGTCAGTGTCTGTTCGACATTTTCTTGCCACCACATTGCCAAACTTATTATTTTAATATTCGTAAGAAAATAAATGCTTTATCAAGTGTGTAAAAGTAATTTTAATTTCCGTCAAAGGAAAAATCAAAATGCCCAATATAATTTTTCTACAACAAAAAATTTCCATTAAACGATGCTAGTTGCAGTTTAAAAAGGACAGACCAGATCTAAAAGAACACGAGTTGATGTCGAGACTAGAGAGAGATCCGGCAACAATGTACCTATTCAGAAAATATAACCTTAAACTGAAAACAACCTAACCTAACAGAAAAAGTGTCAGTTTGCATTAGGGAGTTTAGTTGCCGCAGAGGTACTGCCAACAAAATTACTAGATTACGAAAATTCGTCTGTGTTGACGACCAATGAAAATAAATTTGAATAAAAATACGCAAAAATTACGAAAAGACGTATGTGTTGATCCCCAAAGTAACAAAAATTTGAATAAAAACGCACAATTTCGTTGAAAATCTTTACAAAGCGACTTTATAGTACCGAAAAAATGATGTAAAAAAGTTTTAAGAGTTATTTCTAAGCATAATTTTGCAAACGTTTAACAAATAAACCGTAATTTTTTAAAGTACATCACACAATTATGAAATCGTAGTTCAATTTATATGAATTTTCGATACTTTGTATGTGAAAAATAGCTTCAATTACTAATATTTGAATAAAAACATGCAATTTCCAAAGCATTTCGTTTAAAATTTTAGAAAATCGACAGCATCTCCCATGAAAATTTATAAAAATCGGCATCTTGTCACATTAAATTCTGCAAAAACGACAAAAAAACAATATTTTTATACAACTTTCATTGAAAAATAGTAAAATTTTACGAAAATACGTCTGTGTTGACGACAAATGAAAATAAATTTGAATAGAAACACGCAAAAATTACGAAAAGACGTATGTGTTGACCCCCAAAGTAACAAAAATTTGAATAAAATCACGCAATCATACAGCATCTCACATAAATTATACAAAAACTGTCATCACGTCACTTGAAATTATACAAAATACGATATTTTTATTCAAAACACGATGAAAATTGAACAAAAATCACGCAATCACACATCATATCACATAAATTTACACAAAAATCGACATCATGTCACATAAATTATACAAAAACTGACATCATATCACTTGAAATTATACAAAAAACGATATTTTATTCAACACACGATGAAAATTGAACAAAAATCACGCAATTACAAGCCATCCCACATAAATTTTCACAAAAATCGACATCATGTTACATAAACTATGCATAATTTTGCAAATGTTTTACACTTTTTATAAAATGCATCGCTCAAAATTAAAAGAAATAGCAATTTCGTTGCAAAATTTGCAAATGTTTTACACTTTTCTATAAAATGTATCGCCCAAAATTAAAAGAAATCACAATTTTTTAAATTATATCACGCCATTATGAAATCGTAGATTGATTTTCACAAAAATCGACATCATGTTACATAAACTATGCATAATTTTGCAAATGTTTTACACTTTTTATAAAATGCATCGCTCAAAATTAAAAGAAATAGCAATTTCGTTGAAAAATTTGCAAATGTTTTACACTTTTTTATAAAATGTATCGCACAAAATTAAAAGAAATCACAATTTTCTAAATTATATCACGCCATTATGAAATCGTAGATTGATTTTTTGAAATTTTACACTTTGTAACTGTAAAATAACTGCAAATACTAATATTTTAGCTTTAGACTTTGTAATTATTGCAGATTCGAGAAAAACAAAGCAGAGTAGAAATAAAAAACACAAACACTTTGTAATAAACAAATATATTGTTCTTATTTCGTATAATACTTAATAATATAAATATAAATGTACAGCAGAATGTCTTATTTCTAAAAATTCGCTAGCAATTTACAAAACTGTTGTTTGAGGTGCACGACATTTCAAATTTAAAAAGACTGCAAGTAATAAAATCAGAAGTCGTTTACATGGGGTCGTAGAACAAATTTCATTGTGGCATTTTAAAGTTTAAGGCGCTCCCAGTCCAGAATTCCATTCGTATTTGATGTTGAGGACCTCTGCCTTAGAGGCGTTTTTCTAACAGCCCTTTTTTGGAGGCGTTTCCTTATCGGCGTTCTTCTGACTGAACCTTTTTGATGTGGACTTGGATGAGTAGCTGGTGTTTTTAATTTATATTCTAAATCGGACTCGCAAGTATCAGTTTCCATTTCGTTTTTTCCTGTAGTACCAGTCGGGATTGGCTTCTTTTGCTGTTTAGGTTTAGCTAGCAGCACATTAGCAACGTTAAGGTCTTTGATGTAATCAGCAAACTGTAGGCGTCCGGGTGGATTAATAGTTTTTCGAGGCCGCAGAGTGTCGTGAATTAAATCGACTATGTTAGACGCCGGTAAAATTTCACCCTTTATAGTAACGGTACCCTTGTGATCCCAGCTCACATCGTTTGAGGTACTCAAAATGCGTAGGAAAACTTCAGCTTTTTTCTTAAAAGTTTTGGGAAGTATAGATAAAATAACGGCATTTGATAGGCTGTTACTGGTTGTTTCAATGGGTATTTTGATTGGCTGCCGTGCCTGGTTTGTGAATTGAAGGAATCGTTGTAACACTTGATTGTACTGGATCCATTTATCGTGATCAGTTAATTTGGACTTTAAAACTTTTTGCATTTCGTCATCAAGCTGTGATAATATATTTTTCTCCGCATCATCGCCAGACTTAAGACGTTGGACAAATTCCGGCGATACAATCAACATCTTCCGCTCTTTGTCCATTTTAGTCGAAAAGGAGCTCAGTCGTTTGTTCTGGTAGAGCCGTCGTGAATAAACTAGCTTAAAATCAAGACTTTCATAATAAATATATAAAAAATATGACAGGTACGGGAATCGAATCCAGCAATTTTCGAAACCGGTTTGATATATATTTATCGAAGGACTTGACCATCAGTTGACGTTTTATTAATATTTGTCGTGATTCGTCATCGCTGAAATTTTACAAGTGCCATCCTGTCTGCTATGCGTCGCACGCAATGGTTCCACCTCTTTTATTTTAAAATTTGTAAAACCAGATGTCCAAGCCGATACCGCACTAACTCGTTTTAAGTGATTGTGCTCTGTTACCTGGTGCATCTGAAGATGGCTCCCAGACGAATTAATAACTGTCAGGATGCAGCCGTACCTTACAGCAGGACATCAATTGTAGAATCAAGTAAGAAAAAGACAAAACTAAGTAAGAAGATGCAGTTTTCAAATAAAATCCAACACCGGGAAGCGCTAGCATCACCGCAGATAATAGTTGGTGACGAAGAAACCCTGGGACCATCGTCACAGCTAACCGGACATAGCGAAGATTTGAGGTCGGTCGTACAGGAGCCCATGCAGCACTGTGACGTAATAACGGACACCCCGCCCGAGGACAAGCAGCTCCGTCGTGAGAAGAAGCGGACATTGTGTGATTTTTGTATGCCTCTAAACAATACAATTGCAGAATCATGTAAGAAAAGGACAAAGTCATGTAAGAAAAAGACAAAGCCAAGTAATAAAACGCAATTTTCAAATAAAACCCAACATCGGACAACACTACTACCACCACAGATAGAGGTTGTTGACGAAGAGACCCGGGGCCCGTCGCCTGATCAAACAGGTATGCATAGCTGTGACGTAACAACGGACACCCCGACCGAGAACAAACATATTTTCCATGAGAAACGGTTATTGTGTGATTTTTGTATGCCTCTAAACATTAGTTCTAGCAAAGTTGTTCATTTAGGCCTGGATTCTTATAAAAACTTTTCACCTGTGGCAAGAATTCTGAATACCGACGGATTAGGTGTTTCATTCACGGCGGATGCGTTTATTGTTTTTCTGGAGGCTCTACCGGACATGTTTGTGATGGCGAAACAAGGATCTTTTAAATGTGATTTAAGTGAACATACACTGGAACATGTGACCAGCGACACTTGCAGGATTATTCCAAAGGACCCCGTCAGCAAATTTACACTTTACGTGACGTATGACACGCTGTCAAATTTATTGCCTATGTATGATTTGATGGTAGTTAAAATCAACGACTTGAAACGTGCACAATGTAATTTCGAAAAGTTTGCTGCTTCAATAAGGCAGAGGTCCTCAACATCAAATACGAATGGAATTCTGGACTGGGAGCGCCTTAAACTTTAAAATGCCACAATGAAATTTGTTCTACGACCCCATGTAAACGACTTCTGATTTTATTACTTGCAGTCTTTTTAATTTGAAATGTCGTGCACCTCAAACTACAGTTTTGTAAATTGCTAGCGAATTTTTAGAAATAAGACATTCTGCTGTACATTTATATTTATATTATTAAGTATTATACGAAATAAGAACAATATAATTGTTTATTACAAAGTGTTTGTGTTTTTTATTTCTACTCTGCTTTGTTTTTTTCTCGAATCTGCAATAATTACAAAGTCTAAAGCTAAAATATTAGTATTTGCAGTTATTTTACAGTTACAAAGTGTAAAATTTCAAAAAAATCAATCTACGATTTCATAATGGCGTGATATAATTTAGAAAATTGTGATTTCTTTTAATTTTGTGCGATACATTTTATAAAAAAGTGTAAAACATTTGCAAATTTTTCAACGAAATTGCTATTTCTTTTAATTTTGAGCGATGCATTTTATAAAAAGTGTAAAACATTTGCAAAATTATGCATAGTTTATGTAACATGATGTCGATTTTTGTGAAAATCAATCTACGATTTCATAATGGCGTGATATAATTTAAAAAATTGTGATTTCTTTTAATTTTGGGCGATACATTTTATAGAAAAGTGTAAAACATTTGCAAATTTTTCAACGAAATTGCTATTTCTTTTAATTTTGAGCGATGTATTTTATAAAAAGTGTAAAACATTTGCAAAATTATGCATAGTTTATGTAACATGATGTCGATTTTTGTGAAAATTTATGTGGGATGGCTTGTAATTGCGTGATTTTTGTTCAATTTTCATCGTGTGTTGAATAAAATATCGTTTTTTGTATAATTTCAAGTGATATGATGTCAGTTTTTGTATAATTTATGTGACATGATGTCGATTTTTGTGTAAATTTATGTGATATGATGTGTGATTGCGTGATTTTTGTTCAATTTTCATCGTGTGTTGAATAAAAATATCGTATTTTGTATAATTTCAAGTGACGTGATGACAGTTTTTGTATAATTTATGTGACACGATGTCGATATTTGCGAAAAATTATGTGAGATGCTGTATGATTGCGTGATTTTATTCAAATTTTTGTTACTTTGGGGGTCAGCACATACGTCTTTTCGTAATTTTTGCGTGTTTCTATTCAAATTTATTTTCATTGGTCGTCAACACAAGCGTATTTTCGTAAAATTTTACTATTTTTTCAATGAAAGTTGTATAAAATATTGTTTTTTGTCGTTTTTGCAGAATTTAATGTGACAAGATGCCGATTTTTATAAATTTTCTACGTATTTTCGTAATTTTGCGTGCTTTTATTCAAATATTAGTAATTGAAGCTATTTTTTCACATACAAAGTATCGAAAATTCTTATAAATTGAACTACGATTTCATAATTGTGTGATGTACTTTAAAAAATTACGGTTTATTTGTTAAACGTATGCAAAATTATGCTTAGAAATAACTCTTAAAACTTTTTTACATCATTTTTCGGTACTATAAATTCGCTTTGTAAAGATTTTCAACGAAATTGTGCGTTTTTATTCAAATTTTTGTTACTTTGGGGATCAACACATACGTCTTTTCGTAATTTTTGCGTGTTTCTATTCAAATTTATTTTCATTGGTCGTCAACACAGACGTATTTTCTTAAAATTTTACTATTTTTTCAATGAAAGTTGTATAAAATATTGTTTTTTGTCGTTTTTGCAGAATTTAATGTGACAAGATGCCGAATTTTATAAATTTTCTACGTATTTTCGTAATTTTGCGTGCTTTTATTCAAATTTATTTTAATATGTCGCCAACACATACGTCTTTTCGTAAATTTTTTACAAGAAAAAATGGTTTGACTTATATTTTTACAAGTATCCCTTGTCTTATTTGCAAACGATATTGAAAAGCTATTTTTTTCAACGAAATTGTCTGTTTTTATTCAAATTTATGGGGGACAACCATTCTTATACAATAAGATTCGGATAATTTACAGCCCGCTATGCAATGACGTCAAAACTTTGAAAGAGAAAGCTAGAATAGTCTAGCATCTTATAAATTATTTATTTCTGTCTTTGAACATTTACTGTAATTTTTGACGTGAAATATCAGATCGAGGCCTTGTTTAGAAATTGTACGCATATTAACAACACACAAAAATCAAACAGCTACAAAGGAGACATTAAAAAATGTAACTTTATATTGTTTTTAAAATTACAGAGCTATATTATTTTAAAATTTCGATAAATCCAGGTTTTGTGCAGCGTCGTGTTCGGACCGCCATTTTATACAAATAAAAACTTCGATTCGTTCTAGAATTATTCCGCTGTTCGATGGGCAATATTTTAAAAATTCCACTCATCGCTGTTCGTCACAACATGCTTTGCAAAAACCGTTGCGTTTTCCAGACAGGTTTTGACAGGCATTTTACACCAACAGCGATCAAAATTATGAGACCTTTCCATACTCAATAAAACATTTTGAATAATTAGCGAATACAGTTACACGATGCAGTATGTTTTTCCAGAAATCGATTCGTGCTAAAAGACATTTACAAAATTCAAACGACTCCTGCATAAAGACGCCGCGTAATATTATCGTTTATTTAAATTCTAATATAAAATGCCCCAATTGTAATTACATAAAACAAGTTATTGATACATAAACACGCCGATGAGTTAATTAAAAATATTAACACGACTAAACTTAAGCGTAACGGCTCACAAGCACGGAATGTTCTGTTGTAATTGAATGAAAATCGATACAGATATCAACAAATATTTATTTTAAAGGCCTATCGACTGATAACAATACATAATTAAATCAGGCAATATGCCAGAACGAAATTAAACTATGTAAAACATCTATTAAACGGTATTAAATTGGCCTCTCTGAAATTTCTTCGAGGGACGAAATGTAATTGTTCTAGTAAAAGTGAGAATAATTTAAAAAAATATCTATGTTCATAAACAGCGATGTAATTTGAAATTCATTAGTTAAATAGGGCACCGAAACTGCACGCAAGTGTTGAAGTAGTGACTATGTTTAATTCCTAAAACCTCGAGCGCTTCGCCAGCTCAGTTGGTTAAGACCTCGCCCTACAAATGCAAAACTCGTCGGTTCAAATCCGACCAGCAGCCGTGACGCGCAGCTTTTTTAAATTAAATAAATTCGAGGGGGAGAGTACAACAGCGAGAGAGACAGATGTCAACGAGGCGAGTAATCAAATTCAAAAATGGGCGCTAAATTAGCAAATTTGAAAATACGCTAGAGGTGCGCGCGCAGAAAACCAAGAAAATCTGAAAATTTAAATTCAAATATACGCGCCAGAAAACCAAGATGGCCGACACCCGGGAGATTTAAATTCAAAAAATTGAACTTACAAAAAAATCTGAAAACAAAATTTAAATTTAAATATTCGCGCCAGAAAACCAAGATGGCCGCCGTGTAATTCCAGAAGCAAATTAAAAATGGCCGCCGCGTAATTTAATCAGTAGCACGTATCAAAATTAATTCGCGGGTCATATGTGCAATGCGGATCATATGTGTAATTTAATTCGTGGTTTGATTAGGTCAATTTAATCCGCGGTTTAATTCGAGGAATTTAATTGGGTCATTTAATTAGGTCAATCAATTTAATTCGAGTTGACCTTTGACATAATCCAATTAGTGGTGCCCCTACTTCTACTTACCTATAAAGTACGCATAGGTCTCGGTGGTGCTTATATTTATCGGAATAAAGAATTGCAAATAACAACATCTATTTAAAAAATTATAATGTCCTTATGGAGTGTTTTAGGAAATACAGTAAATTAATAGGAGTGCCGTTCCATACTCGCTAGCATTTAAATCCCGCGTATGTATTAATACAGCGTTTATTAAGAGCGGTTTCGATTTTCGTGAAGCATTAATTGCATTTAATTATATTCTATCAGTATTTAGGACGGCCTTCAACAACAATATGGATGTTTTACAATAGCTAACTGCCTACGTAATACGCGGAGGTTTCGGATGAAGTTATATTTATCAGAATAAACGCTGGCAAATGGCCACAACTCTTTAGAAAATTATAATGTCCTTATGGAGTCTTTTACGAATTACAGTAAATTAATAGGAGTGCATTTCCACAATCCCTAGGAAATAAATCCTGCATATGTATTAATATAGCGTTTATTAAGAGCAGTGTCCATTTCCGTGAACCATTAATTGCATTTTATTATATTTTATGTGAATTATTGGTGGCCTTCAACAACAATATGGATGTTTTACAATAGGTAACTGCCTATGTAATACGCGGAGGTTTCGGAGAAAGTTATATTTATCAGAATAAACGCTTGCAAATGGCCACAACTCTTTAGAAAATTATAATGTCCTTATGGAGTGTTTTACGAATTACAGTAAATTAATAAGAGTGCATTTCCACAATCCCTAGGAAATAAATCCTGCATATGTATTAATATAGCGTTTATTAAGAGCAGTGTCCATTTCCGTGAACCATTAATTGCATTTTATTATATTTTATGTGAATTATTGGTGGCCTTCAACAACAATAGGGATGTTTTACAATAGGTAACTGCCTATATAATACGCGGAGGTTTCGGAGAAAGTTATATTTATCAGAATAAACGCTTGCAAATGGCCACAACTCTTTAGAAAATTATAATGTCCTTATGGAGTGTTTTACGAATTACAGTAAATTAATAGGAGTGCATTTCCACAATCCCTAGGAAATAAATCCTGAATATGTATTAATATAGCGTTTATTAAGAGCAGTGTCCATTTCCGTGAACCATTAATTGCATTTTATTATATTTTATGTGAATTATTGGTGGCCTTCAACAACAATAGGGATGTTTTACAATAGGTAACTGCCTATATAATACGCGGAGGTTTCGGAGAAAGTTATATTTATCAGAATAAACGCTTGCAAATGGCCACAACTCTTTAGAAAATTATAATGTCCTTATGGAGTGTTTTACGAATTACAGTAAATTAATAAGAGTGCATTTCCACAATCCCTAGGAAATAAATCCTGCATATGTATTAATATAGCGTTTATTAAGAGCAGTGTCCATTTCCGTGAACCATTAATTGCATTTTATTATATTTTATGTGAATTATTGGTGGCCTTCAACAACAATAGGGATGTTTTACAATAGGTAACTGCCTATATAATACGCGGAGGTTTCGGAGAAAGTTATATTTATCAGAATAAACGCTTGCAAATGGCCACAACTCTTTAGAAAATTATAATGTCCTTATGGAGTGTTTTACGAATTACAGTAAATTAATAGGAGTGCATTTCCACAATCCCTAGGAAATAAATCCTGAATATGTATTAATATAGCGTTTATTAAGAGCAGTGTCCATTTCCGTGAACCATTAATTGCATTTTATTATATTTTATGTGAATTATTGGTGGCCTTCAACAACAATAGGGATGTTTTACAATAGGTAACTGCCTATATAATACGCGGAGGTTTCGGAGAAAGTTATATTTATCAGAATAAACGCTTGCAAATGGCCACAACTCTTTAGAAAATTATAATGTCCTTATGGAGTGTTTTACGAATTACAGTAAATTAATAGGAGTGCATTTCCACAATCCCTAGGAAATAAAAGCTGCATATGTATTAATATCGCGTTTATTAAGAGCAGTGTCTATTTCCGTGAACCATTAATTGCATTTTATTATATTTTATGTGAATTATTGGTGGCCTTCAACAACAATATGGATGTTTTACAATAGGTAACTGCCTATATAATACGCGGAGGTTTCGGAGGAAGTTATATTTATCAGAATAAACGCTTGCAAATGGCCACAACTCTTTATAAAATTATAATGTCCTTATGGAGTGTTTTACGAATTACAGTAAATTAATAGGAGTGCATTTCCACAATCCCTAGGAAATAAATTTTGCATATGTATTAATATAGCGTTTATTAAGAGCAGTTTCAATTTCCTTGAACCATTAATTGCATTTTATTATATTTTATGTGAATTATTGGTTGCTTTCAACAACAATATGGATGCTTTATATTAGGCAGCTACCTATATAGTACGCATAAGTCTCGGTGGTGCTTATATTAATCAGAATAAACACTTGCAAATGGCAACATCTATTTAGAAAATTATAATGTCCTTAAGGAGTGTTTTAGGAAATACAGTAAATTAATAGGAGTGCCGTTCCATACTCGCTAGCATTTAAATCCCGCGTATGTATTAATACAGCGTTTATTAAGAGCGGTTTCGATTTTCGTGAAGCATTAATTGCATTTAATTATATTTTATCAGTATTTAGAACGGCCATCAACAACAGTATGGATGTTTTACAATAGGTAACTGCCTATATAATACGCGGAGGTTTCGGAGGAAGTTATATTTATCAGAATAAACGCTTGCAAATGGCCACAACTCTTTAGAAAATTATAATGTCCTTATGGAGTGTTTTAGGAATTACAGTAAATTAATAGGAGTGCATTTCCACAATCCCTAGGAAATAAATCTTGCATATGTATTAATATAGCGTTTATTAAGAGCAGTTTCGATTTTCGTGAACCATTAATTGCATTTTATTATATTTTATGTGAATTATTGGTGGCCTTCAACAACAATATGGATGCTCTACATTAAGCAGCTACCTATATAGTACGCATAGGTCTCGGTGGTGCTTATATTTATCAGAATAAACACTTGCAAATGGCAACATCTATTTAGAAAATTATAATCTCCTTAGGGAGTGTTTTAGGAAATACAGTAAATTAATAGGAGTGCCGTTCCATACTCGCTAGCATTTAAATCCCGCGTATGTATTAATACAGCGTTTATTAAGAGCGGTTTCGATGTTCGTGAAGCATTAATTGCATTTAATTATATTTTATCAATATTTAGGACGGCCTTCAACAACAATATGGATGTTTTACAATAGGTAACTGCCTATATAATACGCGGAGGTTTCGGAGGAAGTTATATTTATCAGAATAAATGCTTGCAAATGGCCACATCTATTTAGAAAATTATAGTGTCCTTAGAGAGTGTTTTACGAATTACAGTAAATTAATAGGAGTGCATTTTTACACTCCCTAGCAAATAAATCCTGCATATGTATTAATATAGCGTTTATTAAGAGCAGTTTCGATTTTCGTGAACCATTAATTGCATTTTATTATATTTTATCTATATTTATGGCGACCTTCAACTACGATATGGATGCTTTACAATTAGTAGCTACATATATAGTACGCGGAGGTCTCGGTGGAGCTTATGTTTAACAGAATAAACACTTGCAAGTGGCAACATCTATTTAGAAAATTATAATGTCCTTAGGGAGTGTTTTAGGAAATACAGTAAATTAATAGGAGTGCCGTTCCATACTCGCTAGCATTTAAATCCCGCGTATGTATTAATACAGCGTTTATTAAGAGCGGTTTCGATGTTCGTGAAGCATTAATTGCATTTAATTATATTTTATCAATATCTAGGACGGCCTTCAACAACAATATGGATGTTTTACAATAGGTAACTGCCTATATAATACTCGGAGGTTTCGGAGGAAGTTATATTTATCAGAATAAACGCTTGCAAATGGCCACATCTATTTAGAAAATTATAATGTCCTTAGGGAGTGTTTTACGAATTACAGTAAATTAATAGGAGTGCATTTTCACACTCCCTAGCAAATAAATCCTGCATATGTATTAATATAGCGTTTATTAAGAGCAGTTTCGATTTTCGTGAACCATTAAATGAATTTTATTATATTTTTTGTGAATTATTGGTGGCCTTTCACAACAATATGGATGCTTTACATTAGGCAGCTACCTATATAGTACGCATAGGTCTCGGTGGTGCTTATATTTATCGGAATAAAGAATTGCAAATAACAACATCTATTTAAAAAATTATAATGTCCTTATGGAGTGTTTTAGGAAATACAGTAAATTAATAGGAGTGCCGTTCCATACTCGCTAGCATTCAAATCCCGCGTATGTATTAATACAGCGTTTATTAAGAGCGGTTTCGATTTTCGTGAACCATTAATTGCATTTTATTATATTTTATCTATATTTATGGCGACCTTCAACTACGATATGGATGCTTTACAATTAGTAGCTACATATATAGTACGCGGAGGTCTCGGTGGAGCTTATGTTTAACAGAATAAACACTTGCAAATGGCAACATCTATTTAGAAAATTATAATGTCCTTAGGGAGTGTTTTAGGAAATACAGTAAATTAATAGGAGTGCCGTTCCATACTCGCTAGCATTTAAATCCCGCGTATGTATTAATACAGCGTTTATTAAGAGCGGTTTCGATGTTCGTGAAGCATTAATTGCATTTAATTATATTTTATCAATATCTAGGACGGCCTTCAACAACAATATGGATGTTTTACAATAGGTAACTGCCTATATAATACGCGGAGGTTTCGTAGAAAGTTATATTTATCAGAATAAACGCTTGCAAATGGCCACATCTATTTAGAAAATTATAATGTCCTTAGGGAGTGTTTTACGAATTACAGTAAATTAATAGGAGTGCATTTTCACACTCCCTAGCAAATAAATCCTGCATATGTATTAATATAGCGTTTATTAAGAGCAGTTTCGATTTTCGTGAACCATTAATTGCATTTTATTATATTTTATCTATATTTATGGCGACCTTCAACTACGATATGGATGCTTTACAATTAGTAGCTACATATATAGTACGCGGAGGTCTCGGTGGAGCTTATGTTTAACAGAATAAACACTTGCAAATGGCAACATCTATTTAGAAAATTATAATGTCCTTATAGAGTGTTTTAGGAAATACAGTAAATTAATAGGAGTGCCGTTCCATACTCGCTAGCATTTAAATCCCGCGTATGTATTAATACAGCGTTTATTAATAGCGGTTTCGATGTTCGTGAAGCATTAATTGCATTTAATTATATTTTATCAATATCTAGGACGGCCTTCAACAACAATATGGATGTTTTACAATAGGTAACTGCCTATATAATACTCGGAGGTTTCGGAGGAAGTTAAATTTATCAGAATAAACGCTTGCAAATGGCCACAACTATTTAGAAAATAATAATGTCCCTATGGAGTGTTTTACGAATTACAGTAAATTAATAGGAGTGCATTTCCACAATCCCTAGGAAATAAAAGCTGCATATGTATTAATATCGCGTTTATTAAGAGCAGTGTCCATTTCCGTGAACCATTAATTGCATTTTATTATATTTTATGTGAATTATTGGTGGCCTTCAACAACAATATGGATGTTTTACAATAGGTAACTGCCTATATAATACACGGGGGTTTCGGAGGAAGTTATATTTATCAGAATAAACGCTTGCAAATGGCCACAACTCTTTATAAAATTATAATGTCCTTATGGAGTGTTTTACGAATTACAGTAAATTAATAGGAGTGCATTTCCACAATCCCTAGGAAATAAATTTTGCATATGTATTAATATAGCGTTTATTAAGAGCAGTTTCAAATTCCTTGAACCATTAATTGCATTTAATTATATTTTATGTGAATTATTGGTTGCTTTCAACAACAATATGGATGCTTTATATTAGGCAGCTACCTATATAGTACGCATAAGTCTCGTTGGAGCTTATATTAATCAGAATAAACACTTGCAAATGGCAACATCTATTTAGAAAATTATAATGTCCTTAAGGAGTGTTTTAGGAAATACACTAAATTAATAGGAGTGCCGTTCCATACTCGCTAGCATTTAAATCCCGCGTATGTATTAATACAGCGTTTATTAAGAGCGGTTTCGATTTTCGTGAAGCATTAATTGCATTTAATTATATTTTATCAGTATTTAGAACGGCCATCAACAACAGTATGGATGTTTTACAATAGGTAACTGCCTATATAATACGCGGAGGTTTCGGAGGAAGTTATATTTATCAGAATAAACGCTTGCAAATGGCCACAACTCTTTAGAAAATTATAATGTCCTTATGGAGTGTTTTAGGAATTACAGTAAATTAATAGGAGTGCATTTTTACACTCCCTAGCAAATAAATCCTGCATATGTATTAATATAGCGTTTATTAAGAGCAGTTTCGATTTTCGTGAACCATTAATTGCATTTTATTATATTTTATGTGAATTATTGGTGGCCTTCAACAACAATATGGATGCTCTACATTAAGCAGCTACCTATACAGTACGCATAGGTCTCGGTGGTGCTTATATTTATCAGAATAAACACTTGCAAATGGCAACATCTATTTAGAAAATTATAATCTCCTTAGGGAGTGTTTTAGGAAATACAGTAAATTAATAGGAGAGCCGTTCCATACTCGCTAGCATTTAAATCCCGCGTATGTATTAATACAGCGTTTATTAAGAGCGGTTTCGATGTTCGTGAAGCATTAATTGCATTTAATTATATTTTATCAATATTTAGGACGGCCTTCAACAACAATATGGATGTTTTACAATAGGTAACTGTCTATATAATACGTGGAGGTTTCGGATGAAGTTATATTTATCAGAATAAACGCTGGCAAATGGCCACAACTCTTTAGAAAATTATAATGTCCTTATGGAGTCTTTTACGAATTACAGTAAATTAATAGGAGTGCATTTCCACAATCCCTAGGAAATAAATCCTGCATATGTATTAATATAGCGTTTATTAAGAGCAGTGTCCATTTCCGTGAACCATTAATTACATTTTATTATATTTTATGTGAATTATTGGTGGCCTTCAACAACAATATGGATGTTTTACAATAGGTAACTGCCTATGTAATACGCGGAGGTTTCGGAGAAAGTTATATTTATCAGAATAAACGCTTGCAAATGGCCACAACTCTTTAGAAAATTATAATGTCCTTATGGAGTGTTTTACGAATTACAGTAAATTAATAAGAGTGCATTTCCACAATCCCTAGGAAATAAATCCTGCATATGTATTAATATAGCGTTTATAAAGAGCAGTGTCCATTTCCGTGAGCCATTAATTGCATTTTATTATATTTTATGTGAATTATTGGTGGCCTTCAACAACAATATGGATGTTTTACAATAGGTAACTGCCTATATAATACGCGGAGGTTTCGGAGAAAGTTATATTTATCAGAATAAACGCTTGCAAATGGCCACAACTCTTTAGAAAATTATAATGTCCTTATGGAGTGTTTTACGAATTACAGTAAATTAATAGGAGTGCATTTCCACAATCCCTAGGAAATAAATCCTGCATATGTATTAATATAGCGTTTATTAAGAGCAGTGTCCATTTCCGTGAACCATTAATTGCATTTTATTATATTTTATGTGAATTATTGGTGGCCTTCAACAACAATATGGATGTTTTACAATAGGTAACTGCCTATATAATACGCTGAGGTTTCGGAGGAAGTTATATTTATCAGAATAAACGCTTGCAAATGGCCACAACTCTTTAGAAAATTATAATGTCCTTATGGAGTGTTTTACGAATTACAGTAAATTAATAGGAGTGCATTTCCACAATCCCTAGGAAATAAAAGCTGCATATGTATTAATATCGCGTTTATTAAGAGCAGTGTCCATTTCCGTGAACAATTAATTGCATTTTATTATATTTTATGTGAATTATTGGTGGCCTTCAACAACAATATGGATGTTTTACAATAGGTAACTGCCTATGTAATACGCGGAGGTTTCGGAGGAAGTTATATTTATCAAAATAAACGCTTGCAAATGGCCACAACTCTTTATAAAATTATAATGTCCTTATGGAGTGTTTTAGGAAATACACTAAATTAATAGGAGTGCCGTTCCATACTCGCTAGCATTTAAATCCCGCGTATGTATTAATACAGCGTTTATTAAGAGCGGTTTCGATTTTCGTGAAGCATTAATTGCATTTAATTATATTTTATCAGTATTTAGAACGGCCATCAACAACAGTATGGATGTTTTACAATAGGTAACTGCCTATATAATACGCGGAGGTTTCGGAGGAAGTTATATTTATCAGAATAAACGCTTGCAAATGGCCACAACTCTTTAGAAAATTATAATGTCCTTATGGAGTGTTTTAGGAATTACAGTAAATTAATAGGAGTGCATTTCCACAATCCCTAGGAAATAAATCTTGCATATGTATTAATATAGCGTTTATTAAGAGCAGTTTCGATTTTCGTGAACCATTAATTGCATTTTATTATATTTTATGTGAATTATTGGTGGCCTTCAACAACAATATGGATGCTCTACATTAAGCAGCTACCTATATAGTACGCATAGGTCTCGGTGGTGCTTATATTTATCAGAATAAACACTTGCAAATGGCAACATCTATTTAGAAAATTATAATCTCCTTAGGGAGTGTTTTAGGAAATACAGTAAATTAATAGGAGTGCCGTTCCATACTCGCTAGCATTTAAATCCCGCGTATGTATTAATACAGCGTTTATTAAGAGCGGTTTCGATGTTCGTGAAGCATTAATTGCATTTAATTATATTTTATCAATATTTAGGACGGCCTTCAACAACAATATGGATGTTTTACAATAGGTAACTGCCTATATAATACGCGGAGGTTTCGGAGGAAGTTATATTTATCAGAATAAACGCTTGCAAATGGCCACATCTATTTAGAAAATTATAATCTCCTTAGGGAGTGTTTTACGAATTACAGTAAATTAATAGGAGTGCATTTTTACACTCCCTAGCAAATAAATCCTGCATATGTATTAATATAGCGTTTATTAAGAGCAGTTTCGATTTTCGTGAACCATTAATTGCATTTTATTATATTTTATCTATATTTATGGCGACCTTCAACTACGATATGGATGCTTTACAATTAGTAGCTACATATATAGTACGCGGAGGTCTCGGTGGAGCTTATGTTTAACAGAATAAACACTTGCAAATGGCAACATCTATTTAGAAAATTATAATGTCCTTAGGGAGTGTTTTAGGAAATACAGTAAATTAATAGGAGTGCCGTTCCATACTCGCTAGCATTTAAATCCCGCGTATGTATTAATACAGCGTTTATTAAGAGCGGTTTCGATGTTCGTGAAGCATTAATTGCATTTAATTATATTTTATCAATATCTAGGACGGCCTTCAACAACAATATGGATGTTTTACAATAGGTAACTGCCTATATAATACTCGGAGGTTTAGGAGGAAGTTAAATTTATCAGAATAAACGCTTGCAAATGGCCACAACTCTTTAGAAAATAATAATGTCCCTATGGAGTGTTTTACGAATTACAGTAAATTAATAGGAGTGCATTTCCACAATCCCTAGGAAATAAATCCTGCATAGGTATTAATATAGCGTTTATTAAGAGCAGTTTCGATTTTCGTGAACCATTAATTGCATTTTATTATATTTTATGTGAATTATTGGTGGCTTTCAACAACAATATGGATGCTCTACATTAAGCAGCTACCTATATAGTACGCATAGGTCTCGGTGGTGCTTATATTTATCAGAATAAACACTTGCAAATGGCAACATCTATTTAGAAAATTATAATGTCCTTAGGAAGTGTTTTAGGAAATACAGTAAATTAATAGGAGTGCCGTTCCATACTCGCTAGGAATTAAAGCCCGCGTATGTATTAATACAGCGTTTATTAAGAGCGGTTTCGATGTTCGTGAAGCATTAATTGCATTTAATTATATTTTATCAGTATTTAGGACGGCCTTCAACAACAATATGGATGTTTTACAATAGGTAACTGCCTATATAATACGCGGAGGTTTCGGAGGAAATTATATTTATCAGAATAAACGCTTGCAAATGGCCACATCTATTTAGAAAACTCAACTGCGCTTATGGAGTGTTTTGCGAATTACAGTAAATTAATAGGAGTGCATTTTCACACTCCCTAGCAAATAAATCCTGCATATGTATTAATATAGCTCTTATTAAGAGCAGTTACGATTTTCGTGAACCATTAATTACATTTTATTACATTTTATCTAAATTAATGGTGACCTTCAACAACAATATCGATGCTTTACATTAGGCAGCTTCCTATATAGTACGCGGAGGTCTCAATGGAGATTATATTTATCAGAATACACGCTTGCAAATGGCCACAACTCTTTAGAAAATTATAATGTCCTTATGGAGTGTTTTACGAATTACAGTAAATTAATAGGAGTGCATTTCCACAATCCCTAGCAAATAAATCCTGTATATGTATTAATATAGCGTTTATTAAGCGCAGTTTCGATTTCCGTGAACCATTAATTGCATTTTATTATATTTTTTGTGAATTATTGGTGGCCTTTAACAGCAATATGGATGCTTTACATTAGGCAGCTACCTATATAGTACGCATAGGTCTCGGTGGTGCTTATATTTATCGGAATAAACAATTGCAAATAACAACATCTATTTAAAAAATTATAATGTCCTTATGGAGTGTTTTAGGAAATACAGTAAATTAATAGGAGTGCCGTTCCATACTCGCTAGCATTTGAATCCCGCGTATGTATTAATACAGCGTTTATTAAGAGCGGTTTCGATTTTCGTGAAGCATTAATTGCATTTAATTATATTTTATCAGTATTTAGGACGGCCTTCAACAACAATATGGATGTTTTACAATAGGTAACTGCCTATGTAATACGCGGAGGTTTCGGATGAAGTTATATTTATCAGAATAAACGCTAGCAAATGGCCACAACTCTTTAGAAAATTATAATGTCCTTATGGAGTGTTTTACGAATTACAGTAAATTAATAGGAGTGCATTTCCACAATCCCTAGCAAATAAATCTTGCATATATATTAATATAGCGTTTATTAAGAGCAGTTTCGATTTTCGTGAACCATTAAATGAATTTTATTATATTTTTTGTGAATTATTGGTGGCCTTTCACAACAATATGGATGCTTTACATTAGGCAGCTACCTATATAGTACGCATAGGTCTCGGTGGTGCTTATATTTATCGGAATAAAGAATTGCAAATAACAACATCTATTTAAAAAATTATAATGTCCTTATGGAGTGTTTTAGGAAATACAGTAAATTAATAGGAGTGCCGTTCCATACTCGCTAGCATTTGAATCCCGCGTATGTATTAATACAGCGTTTATTAAGAGCTGTTTCGATTTTCGTGAAGCATTAATTGCATTTAATTATATTTTATCAGTATTTAGGACGGCCTTCAACAACAATATGGATGTTTTACAATAGGTAACTGCCTACGTAATACGCGGAGGTTTCGGATGAAGTTATATTTATCAGAATAAACGCTGGCAAATGGCCACAACTCTTTAGAAAATTATAATTTCCTTATGGAGTCTTTTACGAATTACAGTAAATTAATAGGAGTGCATTTCCACAAACCCTAGGAAATAAATCCTGCGTATGTATTAATATAGCGTTTATTAAGAGCAGTGTCCATTTCCGTGAACCATTAATTGCATTTTATTATATTTTATGTGAATTATTGGTGGCCTTCAACAACAATATGGATGTTTTACAATAGGTAACTGCCTATGTAATACGCGGAGGTTTCGGAGAAAGTTATATTTATCAGAATAAACGCTTGCAAATGGCCACAACTCTTTAGAAAATTATAATGTCCTTATGGAGTGTTTTACGAATTACAGTAAATTAATAAGAGTGCATTTCCACAATCCCTAGGAAATAAATCCTGCGTATGTATTAATATAGCGTTTATTAACAGCAGTGTCCATTTCCGTGAACCATTAATTGCATTTTATTATATTTTATGTGAATTATTGGTGGCCTTCAACAACAATATGGATGTTTTACAATAGGTAACTGCCTATGTAATACGCGGAGGTTTCGGAGAAAGTTATATTTATCAGAATAAACGCTTGCAAATGGCCACAACTCTTTAGAAAATTATAATGTCCTTATGGAGTGTTTTACGAATTACAGTAAATTAATAAGAGTGCATTTCCACAATCCCTAGGAAATAAATCCTGCGTATGTATTAATATAGCGTTTATTAAGAGCAGTGTCCATTTCCGTGAACCATTAATTGCATTTTATTATATTTTATGTGAATTATTGGTGGCCTTCAACAACAATATGGATGTTTTACAATAGGTAACTGCCTATATAATACGCGGAGGTTTCGGAGAAAGTTATATTTATCAGAATAAACGCTTGCAAATGGCCACAACTCTTTAGAAAATTATAATGTCCTTATGGAGTGTTTTACGAATTACAGTAAATTAATAGGAGTGCATTTCCACAATCCCTAGGAAATAAATCCTGCATATGTATTAATATAGCGTTTATTAAGAGCAGTTTCCATTTCCGTGAACCATTAATTGCATTTTATTATATTTTATGGGAATTATTGGTGGCTTTCAACAACAATATGGATGCTTTATATTAGGCAGCTACCTATATAGTACGCATAGGTCTCGGTGGTGCTTATATTAATCAGAATAAACACTTGGAAATGGCAACATCTATTTAGAAAATTATAATGTCCTTAAGGAGTGTTTTAGGAAATACATTAAATTAATAGGAGTGCCGTTCCATACTCGCTAGCATTTAAATCCCGCGTATGTATTAATACAGCGTTTATTAAGAGCGGTTTCGATTTTCGTGAAGCATTAATTGCATTTAATTATATTTTATCAGTATTTAGGACGGCCTTCAACAACAATATGGATGTTTTACAATAGGTAACTGCCTATGTAATACGCGGAGGTTTCGGATGAAGTTATATTTATCAGAATAAACGCTAGCAAATGGCCACAACTCTTTAGAAAATTATAATGTCCTTATGGAGTGTTTTACGAATTACAGTAAATTAATAGGAGTGCATTTCCACAATCCCTAGCAAATAAATCTTGCATATATATTAATATAGCGTTTATTAAGAGCAGTTTCGATTTTCGTGAACCATTAAATGAATTTTATTATATTTTTTGTGAATTATTGGTGGCCTTTCACAACAATATGGATGCTTTACATTAGGCAGCTACCTATATAGTACGCATAGGTCTCGGTGGTGCTTATATTTATCGGAATAAAGAATTGCAAATAACAACATCTATTTAAAAAATTATAATGTCCTTATGGAGTGTTTTAGGAAATACAGTAAATTAATAGGAGTGCCGTTCCATACTCGCTAGCATTTGAATCCCGCGTATGTATTAATACAGCGTTTATTAAGAGCTGTTTCGATTTTCGTGAAGCATTAATTGCATTTAATTATATTTTATCAGTATTTAGGACGGCCTTCAACAACAATATGGATGTTTTACAATAGGTAACTGCCTACGTAATACGCGGAGGTTTCGGATGAAGTTATATTTATCAGAATAAACGCTGGCAAATGGCCACAACTCTTTAGAAAATTATAATTTCCTTATGGAGTCTTTTACGAATTACAGTAAATTAATAGGAGTGCATTTCCACAAACCCTAGGAAATAAATCCTGCGTATGTATTAATATAGCGTTTATTAAGAGCAGTGTCCATTTCCGTGAACCATTAATTGCATTTTATTATATTTTATGTGAATTATTGGTGGCCTTCAACAACAATATGGATGTTTTACAATAGGTAACTGCCTATGTAATACGCGGAGGTTTCGGAGAAAGTTATATTTATCAGAATAAACGCTTGCAAATGGCCACAACTCTTTAGAAAATTATAATGTCCTTATGGAGTGTTTTACGAATTACAGTAAATTAATAAGAGTGCATTTCCACAATCCCTAGGAAATAAATCCTGCGTATGTATTAATATAGCGTTTATTAACAGCAGTGTCCATTTCCGTGAACCATTAATTGCATTTTATTATATTTTATGTGAATTATTGGTGGCCTTCAACAACAATATGGATGTTTTACAATAGGTAACTGCCTATGTAATACGCGGAGGTTTCGGAGAAAGTTATATTTATCAGAATAAACGCTTGCAAATGGCCACAACTCTTTAGAAAATTATAATGTCCTTATGGAGTGTTTTACGAATTACAGTAAATTAATAAGAGTGCATTTCCACAATCCCTAGGAAATAAATCCTGCGTATGTATTAATATAGCGTTTATTAAGAGCAGTGTCCATTTCCGTGAACCATTAATTGCATTTTATTATATTTTATGTGAATTATTGGTGGCCTTCAACAACAATATGGATGTTTTACAATAGGTAACTGCCTATATAATACGCGGAGGTTTCGGAGAAAGTTATATTTATCAGAATAAACGCTTGCAAATGGCCACAACTCTTTAGAAAATTATAATGTCCTTATGGAGTGTTTTACGAATTACAGTAAATTAATAGGAGTGCATTTCCACAATCCCTAGGAAATAAATCCTGCATATGTATTAATATAGCGTTTATTAAGAGCAGTTTCCATTTCCGTGAACCATTAATTGCATTTTATTATATTTTATGGGAATTATTGGTGGCTTTCAACAACAATATGGATGCTTTATATTAGGCAGCTACCTATATAGTACGCATAGGTCTCGGTGGTGCTTATATTAATCAGAATAAACACTTGGAAATGGCAACATCTATTTAGAAAATTATAATGTCCTTAAGGAGTGTTTTAGGAAATACATTAAATTAATAGGAGTGCCGTTCCATACTCGCTAGCATTTAAATCCCGCGTATGTATTAATACAGCGTTTATTAAGAGCGGTTTCGATTTTCGTGAAGCATTAATTGCATTTAATTATATTTTATCAGTATTTAGGACGGCCTTCAACAACAATATGGAGGTTTTACAATAGGTAACTGCCTATGTAATACGCGGAGGTTTCGGAGGAAGTTATATTTATCAGAATAAACGCTTGCAAATGGAAACAACTCTTTAGAAAATTATAATGTCCTTATGGAGTGTTTTACGAATTACAGTAAATTAATAGGAGTGCATTTCCACAATCCCTAGGAAATAAATCCTGCATATGTATTAATATAGCGTTTATTAAGAGCAGTGTCCATTTCCGTGAACCATTAATTTTATTTTATTATATTTTATGTAAATTATTGGTGGCCTTCAACAACAATATGGATGTTTTACAATAGGTAACTGCCTATATAATACGCTGAGGTTTCGGAGGAAGTTATATTTATCAGAATAAACGCTTGCAAATGGCCACAACTCTTTACAAAATTATAATGTCCTTATGGAGTGTTTTACGAATTACAGTAAATTAATAGGAGTGCATTTCCACAATCCCTGGGAAATAAAAGCTGCATATGTATTAATATCGCGTTTATTAAGAGCAGTGTCCATTTCCGTGAACCATTAATTGCATTTTATTATATTTTATGTGAATTATTGGTGGCCTTCAACAACAATATGGATGTTTTACAATAGGTAACTGCCTATATAATACGCGGAGGTTTCGGAGGAAGTTATATTTATCAGAATAAACGCTTGCAAATGGCCACAACTCTTTATAAAATTATAATGTCCTTATGGAGTGTTTTACGAATTACAGTAAATTAATAGGAGTGCATTTCCACAATCCCTAGGAAATAAATTTTGCATATGTATTAATATAGCGTTTATTAAGAGCAGTTTCAATTTCCTTGAACCATTAATTGCATTTTATTATATTTTATGTGAATTATTGGTTGCTTTCAACAACAATATGGATGCTTTATATTAGGCAGCTACCTATATAGTACGCATAAGTCTCGGTGGTGCTTATATTAATCAGAATAAACACTTGCAAATGGCAACATCTATTTAGAAAATTATAATGTTCTTAAGGAGTGTTTTAGGAAATACACTAAATTAATAGGAGTGCCGTTCCATACTCGCTAGCATTTAAATCCCGCGAATGTATTAATACAGCGTTTATTAAGAGCGGTTTCGATTTTCGTGAAGCATTAATTGCATTTAATTATATTTTATCAGTATTTAGAACGGCCATCAACAACAGTATGGATGTTTTACAATAGGTAACTGCCTATATAATACGCGGAGGTTTCGGAGGAAGTTATATTTATCAGAATAAACGCTTGCAAATGGCCACATCTATTTAGAAAATTATAGTGTCCTTAGGGAGTGTTTTACGAATTACAGTAAATTAATAGGAGTGCATTTCCACAATCCCTAGGAAATAAATCTTGCATATGTATTAATATAGCGTTTATTAAGAGCAGTTTCGATTTTCGTGAACCATTAATTGCATTTTATTATATTTTATGTGAATTATTGGTGGCCTTCAACAACAATATGGATGCTTTACAATTAGTAGCTACATATATAGTACGCGGAGGTCTCGGTGGAGCTTATGTTTAACAGAATAAACACTTGCAAATGGCAACATCTATTTAGAAAATTATAATGTCCTTAGGGAGTGTTTTAGGAAATACAGTAAATTAATAGGAGTGCCGTTCCATACTCGCTAGCATTTAAATCCCGCGTATGTATTAATACAGCGTTTATTAAGAGCGGTTTCGATGTTCGTGAAGCATTAATTGCATTTAATTATATTTTATCAATATCTAGGACGGCCTTCAACAACAATATGGATGTTTTACAATAGGTAACTGCCTATATAATACGCGGAGGTTTCGGAGGAAGTTATATTTATCAGAATAAACGCTTGCAAATGGCCACATCTATTTAGAAAATTATAGTGTCCTTAGGGAGTGTTTTACGAATTACAGTAAATTAATAGGAGTGCATTTTTACACTCCCTAGCAAATAAATCCTGCATATGAATTAATATAGCGTTTATAAAGAGCAGTTTCGATTTTCGTGAACCATTAATTGCATTTTATTATATTTTATGTGAATTATTGGTGGCCTTCAACAACAATATGGATGCTCTACATTAAGCAGCTACCTGTACAGTACGCATAGGTCTCGGTGGTGCTTATATTTATCAGAATAAACACTTGCAAATGGCAACATCTATTTAGAAAATTATAATCTCCTTAGGGAGTGTTTTAGGAAATACAGTAAATTAATAGGAGTGCCGTTCCATACTCGCTAGCATTTAAATCCCGCGTATGTATTAATACAGCGTTTATTAAGAGCGGTTTCGATGTTCGTGAAGCATTAATTGCATTTAATTATATTTTATCAATATTTAGGACGGCCTTCAACAACAATATGGATGTTTTACAATAGGTAACTGCCTATATAATACGCGGAGGTTTCGGAGGAAGTTATATTTATCAGAATAAACGCTTGCAAATGGCCACATCTATTTAGAAAATTATAGTGTCTTTAGGGAGTGTTTTACGAATTACAGTAAATTAATAGGAGTGCATTTTTACACTCCCTAGCAAATAAATCCTGCATATGAATTAATATAGCGTTTATTAAGAGCAGTTTCGATTTTCGTGAACCATTAATTGCATTTAATTAAATTTTATGTGAATTATTGGTGGCCTTCAACAACAATATGGATGCTTTACATTAAGCAGCTACCTATATAGTACGCATAGGTCTCGGTGGTGCTTATATTTATCAGAATAAACACTTGCAAATGGCAACATCTATTTAGAAAATTATAATCTCCTTAGGGAGTGTTTTAGGAAATACAGTAAATTAATAGGAGTGCCGTTCCATACTCGCTAGCATTTAAATCCCGCGTATGTATTAATACAGCGTTTATTAAGAGCGGTTTCGATTTTCGTGAAGCATTAATTGCATTTAATTATATTTTATCAATATTTAGGACGGCCTTCAACAACAATATGGATGTTTTACAATAGGTAACTGCCTATATAATACGCGGAGGTTTCGGAGGAAGTTATATTTATCAGAATAAACGCTTGCAAATGGCCACATCTATTTAGAAAATTATAGTGTCCTTAGGGAGTGTTTTACGAATTACAGTAAATTAATAGGAGTGCATTTTTACACTCCCTAGCAAATAAATCCTGCATATGAATTAATATAGCGTTTATTAAGAGCAGTTTCGATTTTCGTGAACCATTAATTGCATTTTATTATATTTTATGTGAATTATTGGTGGCCTTCAACAACAATATGGATGCTTTACATTAAGCAGCTACCTATATAGTACGCATAGGTCTCGGTGGTGCTTATATTTATCAGAATAAACACTTGCAAATGGCAACATCTATTTAGAAAATTATAATCTCCTTAGGGAGTGTTTTAGGAAATACAGTAAATTAATAGGAGTGCCGTTCCATACTCGCTAGCATTTAAATCCCGCGTATGTATTAATACAGCGTTTATTAAGAGCGGTTTCGATGTTCGTGAAGCATTAATTGCATTTAATTATATTTTATCAATATTTAGGACGGCCTTCAACAACAATATGGATGTTTTACAATAGGTAACTGCCTATATAATACGCGGAGGTTTCGGAGGAAGTTATATTTATCAGAATAAACGCTTGCAAATGGCCACATCTATTTAGAAAATTATAGTGTCCTTAGGGAGTGTTTTACGAATTACAGTAAATTAATAGGAGTGCATTTTTACACTCCCTAGCAAATAAATCCTGCATATGAATTAATATAGCGTTTATTAAGAGCAGTTTCGATTTTCGTGAACCATTAATTGCATTTTATTATATTTTATGTGAATTATTGGTGGCCTTCAACAACAATATGGATGCTTTACATTAAGCAGCTACCTATATAGTACGCATAGGTCTCGGTGGTGCTTATATTTATCAGAATAAACACTTGCAAATGGCAACATCTATTTAGAAAATTATAATCTCCTTAGGGAGTGTTTTAGGAAATACAGTAAATTAATAGGAGTGCCGTTCCATACTCGCTAGCATTTAAATCCCGCGTATGTATTAATACAGCGTTTATTAAGAGCGGTTTCGATGTTCGTGAAGCATTAATTGCATTTAATTATATTTTATCAATATTTAGGACGGCCTTCAACAACAATATGGATGTTTTACAATAGGTAACTGCCTATATAATACGCGGAGGTTTCGGAGGAAGTTATATTTATCAGAATAAACGCTTGCAAATGGCCACATCTATTTAGAAAATTATAATGTCCTTAGGGAGTGTTTTACGAATTACAGTAAATTAATAGGAGTGCATTTTCACACTCCCTAGCAAATAAATCCTGCATATGTATTAATATAGCGTTTATTAAGAGCAGTTTCGATTTTCGTGAACCATTAATTGCATTTTATTATATTTTATCTATATTTATGGCGACCTTCAACTACGATATGGATGCTTTACAATAGGTAACTGCCTATATAATACGCGGAGGTTTCGGAGAAAGTTATATTTATCAGAATAAACGCTTGCAAATGGCCACATCTATTTAGAAAACTCAACTGCGCTTATGGAGTGTTTTGCGAATTACAGTAAATTAATAGGAGTGCATTTTCACACTCCCTAGCAAATAAATCCTGCATATGTATTAATATAGCTTTTATTAAGAGCAGTTTCGATTTTCGTGAACCATTAATTACATTTTATTACATTTTATCTAAATTAATGGTGGCCTTCAACAACAATATCGATGCTTTACATTAGGCAGCTACCTATATAGTACGCGGAGGTCTCAATGGAGATTATATTTATCAGAATACACGCTTGCAAATGGCCACAACTCTTTAGAAAATTATAATGTCCTTATGGAGTGTTTTACGAATTACAGTAAATTAATAGGAGTGCATTTCCACAATCCCTAGCAAATAAATCCTGTATATGTATTAATATAGCGTTTATTAAGCGCAGTTTCGATTTCCGTGAACCATTAATTGCATTTTATTATATTTTTTGTGAATTATTGGTGGCCTTTAACAACAATATGGATGCTTTACATTAGGCAGCTACCTATATAGTACGCATAGGTCTCGGTGGTGCTTATATTTATCGGAATAAAGAATTGCAAATAACAACATCTATTTAAAAAATTATAATGTCCTTATGGAGTGTTTTAGAAAATACAGTAAATTAATAGGAGTGCCGTTCCATACTCGCTAGCATTTAAATCCCGCGTATGTATTAATACAGCGTTTATTAAGAGCGGTTTCGATTTTCGTGAAGCATTAATTGCATTTAATTATATTTTATCAGTATTTAGGACGGCCTTCAACAACAATATGGATGTTTTACAATAGGTAACTGCCTATGTAATACGCGGAGGTTTCGGATGAAGTTATATTTATCAGAATAAACGCTAGCAAATGGCCACAACTCTTTAGAAAGTTATAATGTCCTTATGGAGTGTTTTACGAATTACAGTAAATTAATAGGAGTGCATTTCCACAATCCCTAGGAAATAAATCTTGCATATGTATTAATATAGCGTTTATTAAGAGCAGTTTCGATTTTCGTGAACCATTAAATGAATTTTATTATATTTTTTGTGAATTATTGGTGGCCTTTCACAACAATATGGATGCTTTACATTAGGCAGCTACCTATATAGTACGCATAGGTCTCGGTGGTGCTTATATTTATCGGAATAAAGAATTGCAAATAACAACATCTATTTAAAAAATTATAATGTCCTTATGGAGTGTTTTAGGAAATACAGTAAATTAATAGGAGTGCCGTTCCATACTCGCTAGCATTTAAATCCCGCGTATGTATTAATACAGCGTTTATTAAGAACGGTTTCGATTTTCGTGAAGCATTAATTGCATTTAATTATATTCTATCAGTATTTAGGACGGCCTTCAACAACAATATGGATGTTTTACAATAGGTAACTGCCTACGTAATACGCGGAGGTTTCGGATGAAGTTATATTTATCAGAATAAACGCTGGCAAATGGCCACAACTCTTTAGAAAATTATAATTTCCTTATGGAGTCTTTTACGAATTACAGTAAATTAATAGGAGTGCATTTCCACAAACCCTAGGTAATAAATCCTGCGTATGTATTAATATAGCGTTTATTAAGAGCAGTGTCCATTTCCGTGAACCATTAATTGCATTTTATTATATTTTATGTGAATTATTGGTGGCCTTCAACAACAATATGGATGTTTTACAATAGGTAACTGCCTATGTAATACGCGGAGGTTTCGGAGAAAGTTATATTTATCAGAATAAACGCTTGCAAATGGCCACAACTCTTTAGAAAATTATAATGTCCTTATGGAGTGTTTTACGAATTACAGTAAATTAATAAGAGTGCATTTCCACAATCCCTAGGAAATAAATCCTGCGTATGTATTAATATAGCGTTTATTAAGAGCAGTGTCCATTTCCGTGAACCATTAATTGCATTTTATTATATTTTATGTGAATTATTGGTGGCCTTCAACAACAATATGGATGTTTTACAATAGGTAACTGCCTATGTAATACGCGGAGGTTTCGGAGAAAGTTATATTTATCAGAATAAACGCTTGCAAATGGCCACAACTCTTTAGAAAATTATAATGTCCTTATGGAGTGTTTTACGAATTACAGTAAATTAATAAGAGTGCATTTCCACAATCCCTAGGAAATAAATCCTGCGTATGTATTAATATAGCGTTTATTAAGAGCAGTGTCCATTTCCGTGAACCATTAATTGCATTTTATTATATTTTATGTGAATTATTGGTGGCTTTCAACAACAATATGGATGTTTTACAATAGGTAACTGCCTATATAATACGCGGAGGTTTCGGGGAAAGTTATATTTATCAGAATAAACGCTTGCAAATGGCCACAACTCTTTAGAAAATTATAATGTCCTTATGGAGTGTTTTACGAATTACAGTAAATTAATAGGAGTGCATTTCCACAATCCCTAGGAAATAAATCCTGCATATGTATTAATATAGCGTTTATTAAGAGCAGTTTCCATTTCCGTGAACCATTAATTTTATTTTATTATATTTTATGTAAATTATTGGTGGCCTTCAACAACAATATGGATGTTTTACAATAGGTAACTGCCTATATAATACGCTGAGGTTTCGGAGGAAGTTATATTTATCAGAATAAACGCTTGCAAATGGCCACAACTCTTTACAAAATTATAATGTCCTTATGGAGTGTTTTACGAATTACAGTAAATTAATAGGAGTGCATTTCCACAATCCCTGGGAAATAAAAGCTGCATATGTATTAATATCGCGTTTATTAAGAGCAGTGTCCATTTCCGTGAACCATTAATTGCATTTTATTATATTTTATGTGAATTATTGGTGGCCTTCAACAACAATATGGATGTTTTACAATAGGTAACTGCCTATATAATACGCGGAGGTTTCGGAGGAAGTTATATTTATCAGAATAAACGCTTGCAAATGGGCACAACTCTTTATAAAATTATAATGTCCTTATGGAGTGTTTTACGAATTACAGTAAATTAATAGGAGTGCATTTCCACAATCCCTAGGAAATAAATTTTGCATATGCATTAATATAGCGTTTATTAAGAGCAGTTTCAATTTCCTTGAACCATTAATTGCATTTTATTATATTTTATGTGAATTATTGGTTGCTTTCAACAACAATATGGATGCTTTATATTAGGCAGCTACCTATATAGTACGCATAAGTCTCGGTGGTGCTTATATTAATCAGAATAAACACTTGCAAATGGCAACATCTATTTAGAAAATTATAATGTTCTTAAGGAGTGTTTTAGGAAATACACTAAATTAATAGGAGTGCCGTTCCATACTCGCTAGCATTTAAATCCCGCGAATGTATTAATACAGCGTTTATTAAGAGCGGTTTCGATTTTCGTGAAGCATTAATTGCATTTAATTATATTTTATCAGTATTTAGAACGGCCATCAACAACAATATGGATGTTTTACAATAGGTAACTGCCTATATAATACGCGGAGGTTTCGGAGGAAGTTATATTTATCAGAATAAACGCTTGCAAATGGCCACATCTATTTAGAAAATTATAGTGTCCTTAGGGAGTGTTTTACGAATTACAGTAAATTAATAGGAGTGCATTTCCACAATCCCTAGGAAATAAATCTTGCATATGTATTAATATAGCGTTTATTAAGAGCAGTTTCGATTTTCGTGAACCATTAATTGCATTTTATTATATTTTATGTGAATTATTGGTGGCCTTCAACAACAATATGGATGATTTACAATTAGTAGCTACATATATAGTACGCGGAGGTCTCGGTGGAGCTTATGTTTAACAGAATAAACACTTGCAAATGGCAACATCTATTTAGAAAATTATAATGTCCTTAGGGAGTGTTTTAGGAAATACAGTAAATTAATAGGAGTGCCGTTCCATACTCGCTAGCATTTAAATCCCGCGTATGTATTAATACAGCGTTTATTAAGAGCGGTTTCGATGTTCGTGAAGCATTAATTGCATTTAATTATATTTTATCAATATCTAGGACGGCCTTCAACAACAATATGGATGTTTTACAATAGGTAACTGCCTATATAATACGCGGAGGTTTCGGAGGAAGTTATATTTATCAGAATAAACGCTTGCAAATGGCCACATCTATTTAGAAAATTATAATGTCCTTAGGGAGTGTTTTACAAATTGCAGTAAATTAATAGGAGTGCATTTTCACACTCCCTAGCAAATAAATCCTGCATATGTATTAATATAGCGTTTATTAAGAGCAGTTTCGATTTTCGTGAACCATTAATTGCATTTTATTATATTTTATGTGAACTATTGGTGGCCTTCAACAACAATATGGATGCTTTACATTAAGCAGCTACCTATATAGTACGCATAGGTCTCGGTGGTGCTTATATTTATCAGAACAAACACTTGCAAATGGCAACATCTATTTAGAAAATTATAATCTCCTTAGGGAGTGTTTTAGGAAATACAGTAAATTAATAGGAGTGCCGTTCCATACTCGCTAGCATTTAAATCCCGCGTATGTATTAATACAGCGTTTATTAAGAGCGGTTTCGATGTTCGTGAAGCATTAATTGCATTTAATTATATTTTATCAATATTTAGGACGGCCTTCAACAACAATATGGATGTTTTACAATAGGTAACTGCCTATATAATACGCGGAGGTTTCGGAGGAAGTTATATTTATCAGAATAAACGCTTGCAAATGGCCACATCTATTTAGAAAATTATAGTGTCCTTAGGGAGTGTTTTACGAATTACAGTAAATTAATAGGAGTGCATTTTTACACTCCCTAGCAAATAAATCCTGCATATGAATTAATATAGCGTTTATTAAGAGCAGTTTCGATTTTCGTGAACCATTAATTGCATTTTATTATATTTTATGTGAATTATTGGTGGCCTTCAACAACAATATGGATGCTTTACATTAAGCAGCTACCTATATAGTACGCATAGGTCTCGGTGGTGCTTATATTTATCAGAATAAACACTTGCAAATGGCAACATCTATTTAGAAAATTATAATCTCCTTAGGGAGTGTTTTAGGAAATACAGTAAATTAATAGGAGTGCCGTTCCATACTCGCTAGCATTTAAATCCCGCGTATGTATTAATACAGCGTTTATTAAGAGCGGTTTCGATGTTCGTGAAGCATTAATTGCATTTAATTATATTTTATCAATATTTAGGACGGCCTTCAACAACAATATGGATGTTTTACAATAGGTAACTGCCTATATAATACGCGGAGGTTTCGGAGGAAGTTATATTTATCAGAATAAACGCTTGCAAATGGCCACATCTATTTAGAAAATTATAGTGTCCTTAGGGAGTGTTTTACGAATTACAGTAAATTAATAGGAGTGCATTTTTACACTCCCTAGCAAATAAATCCTGCATATGAATTAATATAGCGTTTATTAAGAGCAGTTTCGATTTTCGTGAACCATTAATTGCATTTTATTATATTTTATGTGAATTATTGGTGGCCTTCAACAACAATATGGATGCTTTACATTAAGCAGCTACCTATATAGTACGCATAGGTCTCTGTGGTGCTTATATTTATCAGAATAAACACTTGCAAATGGCAACATCTATTTAGAAAATTATAATCTCCTTAGGGAGTGTTTTAGGAAATACAGTAAATTAATAGGAGTGCCGTTCCATACTCGCTAGCATTTAAATCCCGCGTATGTATTAATACAGCGTTTATTAAGAGCGGTTTCGATGTTCGTGAAGCATTAATTGCATTTAATTATATTTTATCAATATTTAGGACGGCCTTCAACAACAATATGGATGTTTTACAATAGGTAACTGCCTATATAATACGCGGAGGTTTCGGAGGAAGTTATATTTATCAGAATAAACGCTTGCAAATGGCCACATCTATTTAGAACATTATAGTGTCCTTAGGGAGTGTTTTACGAATTACAGTAAATTAATAGGAGTGCATTTTTACACTCCCTAGCAAATAAATCCTGCATATGAATTAATATAGCGTTTATTAAGAGCAGTTTCGATTTTCGTGAACCATTAATTGCATTTTATTAAATTTTATGTGAATTATTGGTGGCCTTCAACAACAATATGGATGCTTTACATTAAGCAGCTACCTATATAGTACGCATAGGTCTCGGTGGTGCTTATATTTATCAGAATAAACACTTGCAAATGGCAACATCTATTTAGAAAATTATAATCTCCTTAGGGAGTGTTTTAGGAAATACAGTAAATTAATAGGAGTGCCGTTCCATACTCGCTAGCATTTAAATCGCGCGTATGTATTAATACAGCGTTTATTAAGAGCGGTTTCGATGTTCGTGAAGCATTAATTGCATTTAATTATATTTTATCAATATTTAGGACGGCCTTCAACAACAATATGGATGTTTTACAATAGGTAACTGCCTATATAATACGCGGAGGTTTCGGAGAAAGTTATATTTATCAGAATAAACGCTTGCAAATGGCCACATCTATTTAGAAAATTATAGTGTCCTTAGGGAGTGTTTTACGAATTACAGTAAATTAATAGGAGTGCATTTTTACACTCCCTAGCAAATAAATCCTGCATATGAATTAATATAGCGTTTATTAAGAGCAGTTTCGATTTTCGTGAACCATTAATTGCATTTTATTATATTTTATGTGAATTATTGGTGGCCTTCAACAACAATATGGATGCTTTACATTAAGCAGCTACCTATATAGTACGCATAGGTCTCGGTGGTGCTTATATTTATCAGAATAAACACTTGCAAATGGCAACATCTATTTAGAAAATTATAATGTCCTTAGGGAATGTTTTAGGAAATACAGTAAATTAATAGGAGTGCCGTTCCATACTCGCTAGCATTTAAATCCCGGGTATGTATTAATACAGCGTTTATTAAGAGCGGTTTCGATTTTCGTGAAGCATTAATTGCATTTAATTATATTTTACCAGTATTTAGGACGACCTTCAACAACAATATGGATGTTTTACAATAGGTAACTGCCTATATAATACGCGGAGTTTTCGGAGGAAGTTATATTTATCAGAATAAAAGCTTGCAAATGGCCACAACTCTTTAGAAAATTATAATGTCCTTATGGAGTGTTTTACGAATTACAGTAAATTAATAGGAGTGCATTTCCACAATCCCTAGGAAATAAATCTTGCATATGTATTAATATAGCGTTTATTAAGAGCAGTTTCGATATTCGTGAACCATTAATTGCATTTTATTATATTTTATGTGAATTATTGGTGGCCTTCAACAACAATATGGATGCTCTACATTAAGCAGCTACCTATATAGTACGCATAGGTCTCGGTGGTGCTTATATTTATCAGAATAAACACTTGCAAATGGCAACATCTATTTAGAAAATTATAATGTCCTTAGGGAGTGTTTTAGGAAACACAGTAAATTAATAGGAGTGCCGTTCCATACTCGCTAGCATTTAAATCCCGCGTATGTATTAATATAGCGTTTATTAAGAGCGGTTTCGATGTTCGTGAAGCATTAATTGCATTTAATTATATTTTATCAATATTTAGGACGGCCTTCAACAACAATATGGATGTTTTACAATAGGTAACTGCCTATATAATACGCGGAGGTTTCGGAGAAAGTTATATTTATCAGAATAAACGCTTGCAAATGGCCACATCTATTTAGAAAATTATAATGTCCTTAGGGAGTGTTTTACGAATTACAGTAAATTAATAGGAGTGCATTTCCACAATCCCTAGGAAATAAATCTTGCATATGTATTAATATAGCGTTTATTAAGAGCAGTTTCGATTTTCGTGAACCATTAATTGCATTTTATTATATTTTATGTGAATTATTGGTGGCCTTCAACAACAATATGGATGCTTTACATTAAGCAGCTACCTATATAGTACGCATAGGTCTCGGTGGTGCTTATATTTATCAGAATAATCACTTGCAAATGGCAACATCTATGTAGAAAATTATAATGTCCTTAGGGAATGTTTTAGGAAATACAGTAAATTAATAGGAGTGCCGTTCCATACTCGCTAGCATTTAAATCCCGGGTATGTATTAATACAGCGTTTATTAAGAGCGGTTTCGATTTTCGTGAAGCATTAATTGCATTTAATTATATTTTACCAGTATTTAGGACGGCCTTCAACAACAATATAGATGTTTTACAATAGGTAACTGCCTATATAATACGCGGAGTTTTCGGAGGAAGTTATATTTATCAGAATAAAAGCTTGCAAATGGCCACAACTCTTTAGAAAATTATAATGTCCTTATGGAGTGTTTTACGAATTACAGTAAATTAATAGGAGTGCATTTCCACAATCCCTAGGAAACAAATCTTGCATATGTATTAATATAGCGTTTATTAAGAGCAGTTTCGATTTTCGTGAACCATTAATTGCATTTTATTATATTTTATGTGAATTATTGGTGGCCTTCAACAACAATATGGATGCTCTACATTAAGCAGCTACCTATATAGTACGCCTAGGTCTCGGTGGTGCTTATATTTATCAGAATAAACACTTGCAAATGGCAACATCTATTTAGAAAATTATAATCTCCTTAGGGAGTGTTTTAGGAAATACAGTAAATTAACAGGAGTGCCGTTCCATACTCGCTAGCATTTAAATCCCGCGTATGTATTAATACAGCGTTTATTAAGAGCGGTTTCGATGTTCGTGAAGCATTAATTGCATTTAATTATATTTTATCAATATTTAGGACGGCCTTCAACAACAATATGGATGTTTTACAATAGGTAACTGCCTATATAATACGCGGAGGTTTCGGAGGAAGTTATATTTATCAGAATAAACGCTTGCAACTGGCCACATCTATTTAGAAAATTATAATGTCCTTAGGGAGTGTTTTACGAATTACAGTAAATTAATAGGAGTGCATTTCCACAATCCCTAGGAAATAAATCTTGCATATGTATTAATATAGCGTTTATTAAGAGCAGTTTCGATTTTCGTGAACCATTAATTGCATTTTATTATATTTTATGTGAATTATTGGTGGCCTTCAACAACAATATGGATGCTTTACATTAAGCAGCTACCTATATAGTACGCATAGGTCTCGGTGGTGCTTATATTTATCAGAATAAACACTTGCAAATGGCAACATCTATTTAGAAAATTATAATGTCCTTAGGGAATGTTTTAGGAAATACAGTAAATTAATAGGAGTGCCGTTCCATACTCGCTAGCATTTAAATCCCGGGTATGTATTAATACAGCGTTTATTAAGAGCGGTTTCGATTTTCGTGAAGCATTAATTGCATTTAGTTATATTTTACCAGTATTTAGGACGGCCTTCAACAACAATATGGATGTTTTACAATAGGTAACTGCCTATATAATACGCGGAGTTTTCGGAGGAAGTTATATTTATCAGAATAAAAGCTTGCAAATGGCCACAACTCTTTAGAAAATTATAATGTCCTTATGGAGTGTTTTACGAATTACAGTAAATTAATAGGAGTGCATTTCCACAATCCCTAGGAAATAAATCTTGCATATGTTTAATATAGCGTTTATTAAGAGCAGTTTCGATTTTCGTGAACCATTAATTGCATTTTATTATATTTTATGTGAATTATTGGTGGCCTTCAACAACAATATGGATGCTTTACATTAAGCAGATACCTATATAGTACGCATAGGTCTCGGTGGTGCTTATATTTATCAGAATAAACACTTGCAAATGGTCAACATCTATTTAGAAAATTATAATGTCCTTAGGAAATGTTTTAGGAAATACAGTAAATTAATAGGAGTGCCGTTCCATACTCGCTAGCATTTAAATCCCGGGTATGTATTAATACAGCGTTTATTAAGAGCGGTTTCGATTTTCGTGAACCATTAATTGCATTTAATTATATTTTACCAGTATTTAGGACGACCTTCAACAACAATATGGATGTTTTACAATAGGTAACTGCCTATATAATACGCGGAGTTTTCGGAGGAAGTTATATTTATCAGAATAAAAGCTTGCAAATGGCCACAACTCTTTAGAAAATTATAATGTCCTTATGGAGTGTTTTACGAATTACAGTAAATTAATAGGAGTGCATTTCCACAATCCCTAGGAAATAAATCTTGCATATGTATTAATATAGCGTTTATTAAGAGCAGTTTCGATATTCGTGAACCATTAATTGCATTTTATTATATTTTATGTGAATTATTGGTGGCCTTCAACAACAATATGGATGCTCTACATTAAGCAGCTACCTATATAGTACGCATAGGTCTCGGTGGTGCTTATATTTATCAGAATAAACACTTGCAAATGGCAACATCTATTTAGAAAATTATAATGTCCTTAGGGAGTGTTTTAGGAAACACAGTAAATTAATAGGAGTGCCGTTCCATACTCGCTAGCATTTAAATCCCGCGTATGTATTAATACAGCGTTTATTAAGAGCGGTTTCGATGTTCGTGAAGCATTAATTGCATTTAATTATATTTTATCAATATTTAGGACGGCCTTCAACAACAATATGGATGTTTTACAATAGGTAACTGCCTATATAATACGCGGAGGTTTCGGAGAAAGTTATATTTATCAGAATAAACGCTTGCAAATGGCCACATCTATTTAGAAAATTATAATGTCCTTAGGGAGTGTTTTACGAATTACAGTAAATTAATAGGAGTGCATTTCCACAATCCCTAGGAAATAAATCTTGCATATGTATTAATATAGCGTTTATTAAGAGCAGTTTCGATTTTCGTGAACCATTAATTGCATTTTATTATATTTTATGTGAATTATTGGTGGCCTTCAACAACAATATGGATGCTTTACATTAAGCAGCTACCTATATAGTACGCATAGGTCTCGGTGGTGCTTATATTTATCAGAATAAACACTTGCAAATGGCAACATCTATGTAGAAAATTATAATGTCCTTAGGGAATGTTTTAGGAAATACAGTAAATTAATAGGAGTGCCGTTCCATACTCGCTAGCATTTAAATCCCGCGTATGTATTAATACAGCGTTTATTAAGAGCGGTTTCGATGTTCGTGAAGCATTAATTGCATTTAATTATATTTTATCAATATTTAGGACGGCCTTCAACAACAATATGGATGTTTTACAATAGGTAACTGCCTATATAATACGCGGAGGTTTCGGAGAAAGTTATATTTATCAGAATAAACGCTTGCAAATGGCCACATCTATTTAGAAAATTATAATGTCCTTAGGGAGTGTTTTACGAATTACAGTAAATTAATAGGAGTGCATTTCCACAATCCCTAGGAAACAAATCTTGCATATGTATTAATATAGCGTTTATTAAGAGCAGTTTCGATTTTCGTGAACCATTAATTGCATTTTATTATATTTTATGTGAATTATTGGTGGCCTTCAACAACAATATGGATGCTCTACATTAAGCAGCTACCTATATAGTACGCCTAGGTCTCGGTGGTGCTTATATTTATCAGAATAAACACTTGCAAATGGCAACATCTATTTAGAAAATTATAATCTCCTTAGGGAGTGTTTTAGGAAATACAGTAAATTAACAGGAGTGCCGTTCCATACTCGCTAGCATTTAAATCCCGCGTATGTATTAATACAGCGTTTATTAAGAGCGGTTTCGATGTTCGTGAAGCATTAATTGCATTTAATTATATTTTATCAATATTTAGGACGGCCTTCAACAACAATATGGATGATTTACAATAGGTAACTGCCTATATAATACGCGGAGGTTTCGGAGGAAGTTATATTTATCAGAATAAACGCTTGCAACTGGCCACATCTATTTAGAAAATTATAATGTCCTTAGGGAGTGTTTTACGAATTACAGTAAATTAATAGGAGTGCATTTCCACAATCCCTAGGAAATAAATCTTGCATATGTATTAATATAGCGTTTATTAAGAGCAGTTTCGATTTTCGTGAACCATTAATTGCATTTTATTATATTTTATGTGAATTATTGGTGGCCTTCAACAACAATATGGATGCTTTACATTAAGCAGCTACCTATATAGTACGCATAGGTCTCGGTGGTGCTTATATTTATCAGAATAAACACTTGCAAATGGCAACATCTATTTAGAAAATTATAATGTCCTTAGGGAATGTTTTAGGAAATACAGTAAATTAATAGGAGTGCCGTTCCATACTCGCTAGCATTTAAATCCCGGGTATGTATTAATACAGCGTTTATTAAGAGCGGTTTCGATTTTCGTGAAGCATTAATTGCATTTAGTTATATTTTACCAGTATTTAGGACGGCCTTCAACAACAATATGGATGTTTTACAATAGGTAACTGCCTATATAATACGCGGAGTTTTCGGAGGAAGTTATATTTATCAGAATAAAAGCTTGCAAATGGCCACAACTCTTTAGAAAATTATAATGTCCTTATGGAGTGTTTTACGAATTACAGTAAATTAATAGGAGTGCATTTCCACAATCCCTAGGAAATAAATCTTGCATATGTTTAATATAGCGTTTATTAAGAGCAGTTTCGATTTTCGTGAACCATTAATTGCATTTTATTATATTTTATGTGAATTATTGGTGGCCTTCAACAACAATATGGATGCTTTACATTAAGCAGATACCTATATAGTACGCATAGGTCTCGGTGGTGCTTATATTTATCAGAATAAACACTTGCAAATGGTCAACATCTATTTAGAAAATTATAATGTCCTTAGGGAATGTTTTAGGAAATACAGTAAATTAATAGGAGTGCCGTTCCATACTCGCTAGCATTTAAATCCCGGGTATGTATTAATACAGCGTTTATTAAGAGCGGTTTCGATTTTCGTGAACCATTAATTGCATTTAGTTATATTTTACCAGTATTTAGGACGGCCTTCAACAACAATATGGATGTTTTACAATAGGTAACTGCCTATATAATACGCGGAGTTTTCGGAGGAAGTTGTTATATTTATCAGAATAAAAGCTTGCAAATGGCCACAACTCTTTAGAAAATTATAATGTCCTTATGGAGTGTTTTACGAATTACAGTAAATTAATAGGAGTGCATTTCCACAATCCCTAGGAAATAAATCTTGCATATGTATTAATATAGCGTTTATTAAGAGCAGTTTCGATTTTCGTGAACCATTAATTGCATTTTATTATATTTTATGTGAATTATTGGTGGCCTTCAACAACAATATGGATGCTTTACATTAAGCAGCTACCTATATAGTACGCATAGGTCTCGGTGGTGCTTATATTTATCAGAATAAACACTTGCAAATGGCAACATCTATTTAGAAAATTATAATGTCCTTAGGGAATGTTTTAGGAAATACAGTAAATTAATAGGAGTGCCGTTCCATACTCGCTAGCATTTAAATCCCGGGTATGTATTAATACAGCGTTTATTAAGAGCGGTTTCAATTTTCGTGAAGCATTAATTGCATTTAGTTATATTTTACCAGTATTTAGGACGGCCTTCAACAACAATATGGATGTTTTACAATAGGTAACTGCCTATATAATACGCGGAGTTTTCGGAGGAAGTTATATTTATCAGAATAAAAGCTTGCAAATGGCCACAACTCTTTAGAAAATTATAATGTCCTTATGGAGTGTTTTACGAATTACAGTAAATTAATAGGAGTGCATTTCCACAATCCCTAGGAAATAAATCTTGCATATGTATTAATATAGCGTTTATTAAGAGCAGTTTCGATTTTCGTGAACCATTAATTGCATTTTATTATATTTTATGTGAATTATTGGTGGCCTTCAACAACAATATGGATGCTTTACATTAAGCAGCTACCTATATAGTACGCATAGGTCTCGGTGGTGCTTATATTTATCAGAATAAACACTTGCAAATGGCAACATCTATTTAGAAAATTATAATGTCCTTAGGGAATGTTTTAGGAAATACAGTAAATTAATAGGAGTGCCGTTCCATACTCGCTAGCATTTAAATCCCGGGTATGTATTAATACAGCGTTTATTAAGAGCGGTTTCGATTTTCGTGAAGCATTAATTGCATTTAGTTATATTTTACCAGTATTTAGGACGGCCTTCAACAACAATATGGATGTTTTACAATAGGTAACTGCCTATATAATACGCGGAGTTTTCGGAGGAAGTTATATTTATCAGAATAAAAGCTTGCAAATGGCCACAACTCTTTAGAAAATTATAATGTCCTTATGGAGTGTTTTACGAATTACAGTAAATTAATAGGAGTGCATTTCCACAATCCCTAGGAAATAAATCTTGCATATGTATTAATATAGCGTTTATTAAGAGCAGTTTCGATTTTCGTGAACCATTAATTGCATTTTATTATATTTTATGTGAATTATTGGTGGCCTTCAACAACAATATGGATGCTTTACATTAAGCAGCTACCTATATAGTACGCATAGGTCTCGGTGGTGCTTATATTTATCAGAATAAACACTTGCAAATGGTCAACATCTATTTAGAAAATTATAATGTCCTTAGGGAATGTTTTAGGAAATACAGTAAATTAATAGCAGTGCCGTTCCATACTCGCTAGCATTTAAATCCCGGGTATGTATTAATACAGCGTTTATTAAGAGCGGTTTCGATTTTCGTGAAGCATTAATTGCATTTAATTATATTTTACCAGTATTTAGGACGGCCTTCAACAACAATATGGATGTTTTACAATATGTAACTGCCTATATAATACGCGGAGTTTTCGGAGGAAGTTATATTTATCAGAATAAAAGCTTGCAAATGGCCACAACTCTTTAGAAAATTATAATGTCCTTATGGAGTGTTTTACGAATTACAGTAAATTAATAGGAGTGCATTTCCACAATCCCTAGGAAATAAATCTTGCATATGTATTAATATAGCGTTTATTAAGAGCAGTTTCGATTTTCGTGAACCATTAATTGCATTTTATTATATTTTATGTGAATTATTGGTGGCCTTCAACAACAATATGGATGCTCTACATTAAGCAGCTACCTATATAGTACGCATAGGTCTCGGTGGTGCTTATATTTATCAGAATAAACACTTGCAAATGGCAACATCTATTTAGAAAATTATAATCTCCTTAGGGAGTGTTTTAGGAAATACAGTAAATTAATAGGAGTGCCGTTCCATACTCGCTAGCATTTAAATCCCGCGTATGTATTAATACAGCGTTTATTAAGAGCGGTTTCGATGTTCGTGAAGCATTAATTGCATTTAATTATATTTTATCAATATTTAGGACGGCCTTCAACAACAATATGGATGTTTTACCATAGGTAACTGCCTATATAATACGCGGAGGTTTCGGAGAAAGTTATATTTATCAGAATAAACGCTTACAAATGGCCACATCTATTTAGAAAATTATAGTGTCCTTAGGGAGTGTTTTAGGAATTACAGTAAATTAATAGGAGTGCATTTCCACAATCCCTAGGAAATAAATCTTGCATATGTATTAATATAGCGTTTATTAAGAGCAGTTTCGATTTTCGTGAACCATTAATTGCATTTTATTATATTTTATGTGAATTATTGGTGGCCTTCAACAACAATATGGATGCTCTACATTAAGCAGCTACCTATATAGTACGCATAGGTCTCGGTGGTGCTTATATTTATCAGAATAAACACTTGCAAATGGCAACATCTATTTAGAAAATTATAATCTCCTTAGGGAGTGTTTTAGGAAATACAGTAAATTAATAGGAGTGCCGTTCCATACTCGCTAGCATTTAAATCCCGCGTATGTATTAATACAGCGTTTATTAAGAGCGGTTTCGATGTTCGTGAAGCATTAATTGCATTTAATTATATTTTATCAATATTTAGGACGGCCTTCAACAACAATATGGATGTTTTACAATAGGTAACTGCCTATATAATACGCGCAGGTTTCGGAGGAAGTTATATTTATCAGAATAAACGCTTGCAAATGGCCACATCTATTTAGAAAATTATAGTGTCCTTAGGGAGTGTTTTACGAATTACAGTAAATTAATAGGAGTGCATTTCCACAATCCCTAGGAAATAAATCTTGCATATGTATTAATACAGCGTTTATTAAGAGCGGTTTCGATGTTCGTAAAGCATTAATTGCATTTAATTATATTTTATCAATATTTAGGACGGCCTTCAACAACAATATGGATGTTTTACAATAGGTAACTGCCTATATAATACGCGGAGGTTTCGGAGGAAGTTATATTTATCAGAATAAACGCTTGCAAATGGCCACATCTATTTAGAAAATTATAGTGTCCTTAGGGAGTGTTTTACGAATTACAGTAAATTAATAGGAGTGCATTTCCACAATCCCTAGGAAATAAATCTTGCATATGTATTAATACAGCGTTTATTAAGAGCGGTTTCGATGTTCGTAAAGCATTAATTGCATTTAATTATATTTTATCAATATTTAGGACGGCCTTCAACAACAATATGGATGTTTTACAATAGGTAACTGCCTATATAATACGCGGAGGTTTCGGAGGAAGTTATATTTATCAGAATAAACGCTTGCAAATGGCCACATCTATTTAGAAAATTATAGTGTCCTTAGGGAGTGTTTTACGAATTACAGTAAATTAATAGGAGTGCATTTTTACACTCCCTAGCAAATAAATCCTGCATATGAATTAATATAGCGTTTATTAAGAGCAGTTTCGATTTTCGTGGACCATTAATTGCATTTTATTATATTTTATCTATATTTATGGCGACCTTCAACTACGATATGGATGCTTTACAATTAGTAGCTACATATATAGTACGCGGAGGTCTCGGTGGAGCTTATGTTTAACAGAATAAACACTTGCAAATGGCAACATCTATTTAGAAAATTATAATGTCCTTAGGGAGTGTTTTAGGAAATACAGTAAATTAATAGGAGTGCCGTTCCATACTCGCTAGCATTTAAATCCCGCGTATGTATTAATACAGCGTTTATTAAGAGCGGTTTCGATGTTCGTGAAGCATTAATTGCATTTAATTATATTTTATCAATATCTAGGACGGCCTTCAACAACAATATGGATGTTTTACAATAGGTAACTGCCTATATAATACGCGGAGGTTTCCGAGAAAGTTATATTTATCAGAATAAACGCTTGCAAATGGCCACATCTATTTAGAAAATTATAGTGTCCTTAGGGAGTGTTTTAGGAATTACAGTAAATTAATAGGAGTGCATTTCCACAATCCCTAGGAAATAAATCTTGCATATGTGTTAATATAGCGTTTATTAAGAGCAGTTTCGATTTTCGTGAACCATTAATTGCATTTTATTATATTTTATGTGAATTATTGGTGGCCTTCAACAACAATATGGATGCTCTACATTAAGCAGCTACCTATATAGTACGCATAGGTCTCGGTGGTGCTTATATTTATCAGAATAAACACTTGCAAATGGCAACATCTATTTAGAAGATTATAATCTCCTTAGGGAGTGTTTTAGGAAATACAGTAAATTAATAGGAGTGCCGTTCCATACTCGCTAGCATTTAAATCCCGCGTATGTATTAATACAGCGTTTATTAAGAGCGGTTTCGATGTTCGTGAAGCATTAATTGCATTTAATTATATTTTATCAATATCTAGGACGGCCTTCAACAACAATATGGATGTTTTACAATAGGTAACTGCCTATATAATACGCGGAGGTTTCCGAGAAAGTTATATTTATCAGAATAAACGCTTGCAAATGGCCACATCTATTTAGAAAATTATAGTGTCCTTAGGGAGTGTTTTAGGAATTACAGTAAATTAATAGGAGTGCATTTCCACAATCCCTAGGAAATAAATCTTGCATATGTGTTAATATAGCGTTTATTAAGAGCAGTTTCGATGTTCGTGAAGCATTAATTGCATTTAATTATATTTTATCAATATCTAGAACGGCCTTCAACAACAATATGGATGTTTTACAATAGGTAACTGCCTATATAATACGCGAAGGTTTCGGAGGAAGTTATATTTATCAGAATAAACGCTTGCAAATGGCCACATCTATTTAGAAAATTATAGTGTCCTTAGGGAGTGTTTTACGAATTACAGTAAATTAATAGGAGTGCATTTCCACAATCCCTAGGAAATAAATCTTGCATATGTATTAATACAGCGTTTATTAAGAGCGGTTTCGATGTTCGTAAAGCATTAATTGCATTTAATTATATTTTATCAATATTTAGGACGGCCTTCAACAACAATATGGATGTTTTACAATAGGTAACTGCCTATATAATACGCGGAGGTTTCGGAGGAAGTTATATTTATCAGAATAAACGCTTGCAAATGGCCACATCTATTTAGAAAATTATAGTGTCCTTAGGGAGTGTTTTACGAATTACAGTAAATTAATAGGAGTGCATTTTTACACTCCCTAGCAAATAAATCCTGCATATGAATTAATATAGCGTTTATTAAGAGCAGTTTCGATTTTCGTGGACCATTAATTGCATTTTATTATATTTTATCTATATTTATGGCGACCTTCAACTACGATATGGATGCTTTACAATTAGTAGCTACATATATAGTACGCGGAGGTCTCGGTGGAGCTTATGTTTAACAGAATAAACACTTGCAAATGGCAACATCTATTTAGAAAATTATAATGTCCTTAGGGAGTGTTTTAGGAAATACAGTAAATTAATAGGAGTGCCGTTCCATACTCGCTAGCATTTAAATCCCGCGTATGTATTAATACAGCGTTTATTAAGAGCGGTTTCGATGTTCGTGAAGCATTAATTGCATTTAATTATATTTTATCAATATCTAGGACGGCCTTCAACAACAATATGGATGTTTTACAATAGGTAACTGCCTATATAATACGCGGAGGTTTCCGAGAAAGTTATATTTATCAGAATAAACGCTTGCAAATGGCCACATCTATTTAGAAAATTATAGTGTCCTTAGGGAGTGTTTTAGGAATTACAGTAAATTAATAGGAGTGCATTTCCACAATCCCTAGGAAATAAATCTTGCATATGTGTTAATATAGCGTTTATTAAGAGCAGTTTCGATTTTCGTGAACCATTAATTGCATTTTATTATATTTTATGTGAATTATTGGTGGCCTTCAACAACAATATGGATGCTCTACATTAAGCAGCTACCTATATAGTACGCATAGGTCTCGGTGGTGCTTATATTTATCAGAATAAACACTTGCAAATGGCAACATCTATTTAGAAGATTATAATCTCCTTAGGGAGTGTTTTAGGAAATACAGTAAATTAATAGGAGTGCCGTTCCATACTCGCTAGCATTTAAATCCCGCGTATGTATTAATACAGCGTTTATTAAGAGCGGTTTCGATGTTCGTGAAGCATTAATTGCATTTAATTATATTTTATCAATATTTAGGACGGCCTTCAACAACAATATGGATGTTTTACAATAGGTAACTGCCTATATAATACGCGGAGGTTTCGGAGAAAGTTATATTTATCAGAATAAACGCTTGCAAATGGCCACATCTATTTAGAAAATTATAGTGTCCTTAGGGAGTGTTTTACGAATTACAGTAAATTAATAGGAGTGCATTTTTACACTCCCTAGCAAATAAATCCTGCATATGAATTAATATAGCGTTTATTAAGAGCAGTTTCGATTATCGTGGACCATTAATTGCATTTTATTATATTTTATCTATATTTATGGCGACCTTCAACTACGATATGGATGCTTTACAATTAGTAGCTACATATATAGTACGCATAGGTCTCGGTGGTGCTTATATTTATCAGAATAAACACTTGCAAATGGCAACATCTATTTAGAAAATTATAATGTCGTTAGGGAGTGTTTTAGGAAATACAGTAAATTAATAGGAGTGCCGTTCCATACTCGCTAGCATTTAAATCCCGCGTATGTATTAATACAGCGTTTATTAAGAGCGGTTTCGATGTTCGTGAAGCATTAATTGCATTTAATTATATTTTATCAATATTTAGGACGGCCTTCAACAACAATATGGATGTTTTACAATAGGTAACTGCCTATATAATACGCGGAGGTTTCGGAGAAAGTTATATTTATCAGAATAAACGCTTGCAAATGGCCACATCTATTTAGAAAATTATAGTGTCCTTAGGGAGTGTTTTAGGAATTACAGTAAATTAATAGGAATGCATTTCCACAATCCCTAGGAAATAAATCTTGCATATGTATTAATATAGCGTTTATTAAAAGCAGTTTCGATTTTCGTGAACCATTAATTGCATTTTATTATATTTTATGTGAATTATTGGTGGCCTTCAACAACAATATGGATGCTCTACATTAAGCAGCTACCTATATAGTACGCATAGGTCTCGGTGGTGCTTATATTTATCAGAATAAACACTTGCAAATGGCAACATCTATTTAGAAAATTATAATGTCCTTAGGGAGTGTTTTAGGAAATACAGTAAATTAATAGGAGTGCCGTTCCATACTCGCTAGCATTTAAATCCCGCGTATGTATTAATACAGCGTTTATTAAGTGCGGTTTCGATGTTCGTGAAGCATTAATTGCATTTAATTATATTTTATCAATATCTAGGACGGCCTTCAACAACAATATGGATGTTTTACAATAGGTAACTGCCTATATAATACGCGGAGGTTTCGGAGAAAGTTATATTTATCAGAATAAACGCTTGCAAATGGCCACATCTATTTAGAAAATTATAGTGTCCTTAGGGAGTGTTTTAGGAATTACAGTAAATTAATAGGAGTGCATTTCCACAATCCCTAGGAAATAAATCTTGCATATGTATTAATATAGCGTTTATTAAGAGCAGTTTCGATTTTCGTGAACCATTAATTGCATTTTATTATATTTTATGTGAATTATTGGTGGCCTTCAACAACAATATGGATGCTCTACATTAAGCAGCTACCTATATAGTACGCATAGGTCTCGGTGGTGCTTATATTTATCAGAATAAACACTTGCAAATGGCAACATCTATTTAGAAAATTATAATGTCCTTAGGGAGTGTTTTAGGAAATACAGTGAATTAATAGGAGTGCCGTTCCATACTCGCTAGCATTTAAATCCCGCGTATGTATTAATACAGCGTTTATTAAGAGCGGTTTCGATGTTCGTGAAGCATTAATTGCATTTAATTATATTTTATCAATATTTAGGACGGCCTTCAACAACAATATGGATGTTTTACAATAGGTAACTGCCTATATAATACGCGGAGGTTTCGGAGAAAGTTATATTTATCAGAATAAACGCTTGCAAATGGCCACATCTATTTAGAAAATTATAGTGTCCTTAGGGAGTGTTTTAGGAATTACAGTAAATTAATAGGAATGCATTTCCACAATCCCTAGGAAATAAATCTTGCATATGTATTAATATAGCGTTTTTTAAGAGCAGTTTCGATTTTCGTGAACCATTAATTGCATTTTATTATATTTTATGTGAATTATTGGTGGCCTTCAACAACAATATGGATGCTCTACATTAAGCAGCTACCTATATAGTACGCATAGGTCTCGGTGGTGCTTATATTTATCAGAATAAACACTTGCAAATGGCAACATCTATTTAGAAAATTATAATGTCCTTAGGGAGTGTTTTAGGAAATACAGTAAATTAATAGGAGTGCCGTTCCATACCCGCTAGCATTTAAATCCCGCGTATGTATTAATACAGCGTTTATTAAGAGCGGTTTCGATGTTCGTGAAGCATTAATTGCATTTAATTATATTTTATCAATATCTAGGACGGCCTTCAACAACAATATGGATGTTTTACAATAGGTAACTGCCTATATAATACGCGGAGGTTTCGGAGAAAGTTATATTTATCAGAATAAACGCTTGCAAATGGCCACATCTATTTAGAAAATTATAGTGTCCTTAGGGAGTGTTTTAGGAATTACAGTAAATTAATAGGAGTGCATTTCCACAATCCCTAGGAAATAAATCTTGTATTAATATAGCGTTTATTAAGAGGAGTTTCGATTTTCGTGAACCATTAATTGCATTTTATTATATTTTATGTGAATTATTGGTGGCCTTCAACAACAATATGGATGCTCTACATTAAGCAGCTACCTATATAGTACGCATAGGTCTCGGTGGTGCTTATACGAGTATTTATCAGAATAAACACTTGCAAATGGCAACATCTATTTAGAAAATTATAATGTCCTTAGGGAGTGTTTTAGGAAATACAGTAAATTAATAGGAGTGCCGTTCCATACTCGCTAGCATTTAAATCCCGCGTATGTATTAATACAGCGTTTATTAAGAGCGGTTTCGATGTTCGTGAAGCATTAATTGCATTTAATTATATTTTATCAATATTTAGGACGGCCTTCAACAACAATATGGATGTTTTACAATAGGTAACTGCCTATATAATACGCGGAGGTTTCGGAGAAAGTTATATTTATCAGAATAAACGCTTGCAAATGGCCACATCTATTTAGAAAATTATAGTGTCCTTAGGGAGTGTTTTAGGAATTACAGTAAATTAAAAGGAATGCATTTCCACAATCCCTAGGAAATAAATCTTGTATATGTATTAATATAGCGTTTATTAAGAACAGTTTCGATTTTCGTGAACCATTAATTGCATTTTATTATATTTTATGTGAATTATTGGTGGCCTTCAACAACAATATGGATGCTCTACATTAAGCAGCTACCTATATAGTACGCATAGGTCTCGGTGGTGCTTATATTTATCAGAATAAACACTTGCAAATGGCAACATCTATTTAGAAAATTATAATGTCGTTAGGGAGTGTTTTAGGAAATACAGTAAATTAATAGGAGTGCCGTTCCATACTCGCTAGCATTTAAATCCCGCGTATGTATTAATACAGCGTTTATTAAGAGCGGTTTCGATGTTCGTGAAGCATTAATTGCATTTAATTATATTTTATCAATATTTAGGACGGCCTTCAACAACAATATGGATGTTTTACAATAGGTAACTGCCTATATAATACGCGGAGGTTTCGGAGAAAGTTATATTTATCAGAATAAACGCTTGCAAATGGCCACATCTATTTAGAAAATTATAGTGTCCTTAGGGAGTGTTTTAGGAATTACAGTAAATTAATAGGAATGCATTTCCACAATCCCTAGGAAATAAATCTTGCATATGTATTAATATAGCGTTTATTAAGAGCAGTTTCGATTTTCGTGAACCATTAATTGCATTTTATTATATTTTATGTGAATTATTGGTGGCCTTCAACAACAATATGGATGCTCTACATTAAGCAGCTACCTATATAGTACGCATAGGTCTCGGTGGTGCTTATATTTATCAGAATAAACACTTGCAAATGGCAACATCTATTTAGAAAATTATAATCTCCTTAGGGAGTGTTTTAGGAAATACAGTAAATTAATAGGAGTGCCGTTCCATACTCGCTAGCATTTAAATCCCGCGTATGTATTAATACAGCGTTTATTAAGAGCGGTTTCGATGTTCGTGAAGCATTAATTGCATTTAATTATATTTTATCAATATTTAGGACGGCCTTCAACAACAATATGGATGTTTTACAATAGGTAACTGCCTATATAATACGCGGAGGTTTAGGAGAAAGTTATATTTATCAGAATAAACGCTTGCAAATGGCCACATCTATTTAGAAAATTATAGTGTCCTTAGGGAGTGTTTTACGAATTACAGTAAATTAATAGGAGTGCATTTTTACACTCCCTAGCAAATAAATCCTGCATATGAATTAATATAGCGTTTATTAAAAGCAGTTTCGATTTTCGTGGACCATTAATTGCATTTTATTATATTTTATCTATATTTATGGCGACCTTCAACTACGATATGGATGCTTTACAATTAGTAGCTACATATATAGTACGCGGAGGTCTCGGTGGAGCTTATGTTTAACAGAATAAACACTTGCAAATGGCAACATCTATTTAGAAAATTATAATGTCCTTAGGGAGTGTTTTAAGAAATACAGTAAATTAATAGGAGTGCCGTTCCATACTCGCTAGCATTTAAATCCCGCGTATGTATTAATACAGCGTTTATTAAGAGCGGTTTCGATGTTCGTGAAGCATTAATTGCATTTAATTATATTTTATCAATATCTAGGACGGCCTTCAACAACAATATGGATGTTTTACAATAGGTAACTGCCTATATAATACGCGGAGGTTTCGGAGAAAGTTATATTTATCAGAATAAACGCTTGCAAATGGCCACATCTATTTAGAAAATTATAGTGTCCTTAGGGAGTGTTTTAGGAATTACAGTAAATTAATAGGAGTGCATTTCCACAATCCCTAGGAAATAAATCTTTCATATGTATTAATATAGCGTTTATTAAGAGCAGTTTCGATTTTCGTGAACCATTAATTGCATTTTATTATATTTTATGTGAATTATTGGTGGCCTTCAACAACAATATGGATGCTCTACATTAAGCAGCTACCTATATAGTACGCATAGGTCTCGGTGGTGCTTATATTTATCAGAATAAACACTTGCAAATGGCAACATCTATTTAGAAAATTATAATCTCCTTAGGGAGTGTTTTAGGAAATACAGTAAATTAATAGGAGTGCCGTTCCATACTCGCTAGCATTTAAATCCCGCGTATGTATTAATACAGCGTTTATTAAGAGCGGTTTCGATGTTCGTGAAGCATTAATTGCATTTAATTATATTTTATCAATATCTAGGACGGCCTTCAACAACAATATGGATGTTTTACAATAGGTAACTGCCTTTATAATACGCGGAGGTTTCGGAGAAAGTTATATTTATCAGAATAAACGCTTGCAAATGGCCACATCTATTTAGAAAATTATAGTGTCCTTAGGGAGTGTTTTACGAATTACAGTAAATTAATAGGAGTGCATTTTTACACTCCCTAGCAAATAAATCCTGCATATGAATTAATATAGCGTTTATTAAGAGCAGTTTCGATTTTCGTGGACCATTAATTGCATTTTATTATATTTTATCTATATTTATGGCGACCTTCAACTACGATATGGATGCTTTACAATTAGTAGCTACATATATAGTACGCGGAGGTCTCGGTGGAGCTTATGTTTAACAGAATAAACACTTGCAAATGGCAACATCTATTTAGAAAATTATAATGTCCTTAGGGAGTGTTTTAGGAAATACAGTAAATTAATAGGAGTGCCGTTCCATACTCGCTAGCATTTAAATCCCGCGTATGTATTAATACAGCGTTTATTAAGAGCGGTTTCGATGTTCGTGAAGCATTAATTGCATTTAATTATATTTTATCAATATCTAGGACGGCCTTCAACAACAATATGGATGTTTTACAATAGGTAACTGCCTATATAATACGCGGAGGTTTCGGAGGAAGTTATATTTATCAGAATAAACGCTTGCAAATGGCCACATCTATTTAGAAAATTATAGTGTCCTTAGGGAGTGTTTTACGAATTACAGTAAATTAATAGGAGTGCATTTTTACACTCCCTAGCAAATAAATCCTGCATATGAATTAATATAGCGTTTATTAAGAGCAGTTTCGATTTTCGTGGACCATTAATTGCATTTTATTATATTTTATCTATATTTATGGCGACCTTCAACTACGATATGGATGCTTTACAATTAGTAGCTACATATATAGCACGCGGAGGTCTCGGTGGAGCTTATGTTTAACAGAATAAACACTTGCAAATGGCAACATCTATTTAGAAAATTATAATGTCCTTAGGGAGTGTTTTAGGAAATACAGTAAATTAATAAGAGTGCCGTTCCATACTCGCTAGCATTTAAATCCCGCGTATGTATTAATACAGCGTTTATTAAGAGCGGTTTCGATGTTCGTGAAGCATTAATTGCATTTAATTATATTTTATCAATATTTAGGACGGCCTTCAACAACAATATGGATGTTTTACAATAGGTAACTGCCTATATAATACGCGGAGGTTTCGGAGGAAGTTATATTTATCAGAATAAACGCTTGCAAATGGCCACATCTATTTAGAAAATTGTAGTGTCCTTAGGGAGTGTTTTACGAATTACAGTAAATTAATAGGAGTGCATTTTTACACTCCCTAGCAAATAAATCGGGCATATGAATTAATATAGCGTTTATTAAGAGCAGTTTCGATTTTCGTGGACCATTAATTGCATTTTATTATATTTTATCTATATTTATGGCGACCTTCAACTACGATATGGATGCTTTACAATTAGTAGCTACATATATAGTACGCGGAGGTCTCGGTGGAGCTTATGTTTAACAGAATAAACACTTGCAAATGGCAACATCTATTTAGAAAATTATAACGTCCTTAGGGAGTGTTTTAGGAAATACAGTAAATTAATAGGAGTGCCGTTCCATACTCGCTAGCATTTAAATCCCGCGTATGTATTAATACAGCGTTTATTAAGAGCGGTTTCGATGTTCGTGAAGCATTAATTGCATTTAATTATATTTTATCAATATCTAGGACGGCCTTCAACAACAATATGGATGTTTTACAATAGGTAACTGCCTATGTAATACGCGGAGGTTTCGGAGGAAGTTATATTTATCAGAATAAACGCTTGCAAATGGCCACATCTATTTAGAAAATTATAGTGTCCTTAGGGAGTGTTTTACGATTTACAGTAAATTAATAGGAGTGCATTTCCACAATCCCTAGGAAATAAATCTTGCATATGTATTAATATAGCGTTTTTTAATAGCAGTTTCGATTTTCGTGAACCATTAATTGCATTTTATTATATTTTATGTGAATTATTGGTGGCCTTCAACAACAATATGGATGCTCTACATTAAGCAGCTACCTATATAGTACGCATAGGTCTCGGTGGTGCTTATATTTATCAGAATAAACACTTGCAAATGGCAACATCTATTTAGAAAATTATAATCTCCTTAGGGAGTGTTTTAGGAAATACAGTAAATTAATAGGAGTGCCGTTCCATACTCGCTAGCATTTAAATCCCGCGTATGTATTAATACAGCGTTTATTAAGAGCGGTTTCGATGTTCGTAAAGCATTAATTGCATTTAATTATATTTTATCAATATTTAGGACGGCCTTCAACAACAATATGGATGTTTTACAATAGGTAACTGCCTATATAATACGCGGAGGTTTCGGAGGAAGTTATATTTATCAGAATAAACGGTTGCAAATGGCCACATCTATTTAGAAAATTATAGTGTCCTTAGGGAGTGTTTTACGAATTACAGTAAATTAATAGGAGTGCATTTTTACACTCCCTAGCAAATAAATCCTGCATATGAATTAATATAGCGTTTATTAAGAGCAGTTTCGATTTTCGTGGACCATTAATTGCATTTTATTATATTTTATCTATATTTATGGCGACCTTCAACTACGATATGGATGCTTTACAATTAGTAGCTACATATATAGTACGCGGAGGTCTCGGTGGAGCTTATGTTTAACAGAATAAACACTTGCAAATGGCAACATCTATTTAGAAAATTATAATGTCCTTAGGGAGTGTTTTAGGAAATACAGTAAATTAATAGGAGTGCCGTTCCATACTCGCTAGCATTTAAATCCCGCGTATGTATTAATACAGCGTTTATTAAGAGCGGTTTCGATGTTCGTAAAGCATTAATTGCATTTAATTATATTTTATCAATATTTAGGACGGCCTTCAACAACAATATGGATGTTTTACAATAGGTAACTGCCTATATAATACGCGGAGGTTTCGGAGGAAGTTATATTTATCAGAATAAACGCTTGCAAATGGCCACATCTATTTAGAAAATTGTAGTGTCCTTAGGGAGTGTTTTACGAATTACAGTAAATTAATAGGAGTGCATTTTTACACTCCCTAGCAAATAAATGCTGCATATGAATTAATATAGCGTTTATTAAGAGCAGTTTCGATTTTCGTGGACCATTAATTGCATTTTATTATATTTTATCTATATTTATGGCGACCTTCAACTACGATATGGATGCTTTACAATTAGTAGCTACATATATAGTACGCGGAGGTCTCGGTGGAGCTTATGTTTAACAGAATAAACACTTGCAAATGGCAACATCTATTTAGAAAATTATAATGTCCTTAGGGAGTGTTTTAGGAAATACAGTAAATTAATAGGAGTGCCGTTCCATACTCGCTAGCATTTAAATCCCGCGTATGTATTAATACAGCGTTTATTAAGAGCGGTTTCGATGTTCGTGAAGCATTAATTGCATTTAATTATATTTTATCAATATCTAGGACGGCCTTCAACAACAATATGGATGTTTTACAATAGGTAACTGCCTATATAATACGCGGAGGTTTCGGAGAAAGTTATATTTATCAGAATAAACGCTTGCAAATGGCCACATCTATTTAGAAAATTATAGTGTCCTTAGGGAGTGTTTTACGAATTACAGTAAATTAATAGGAGTGCATTTTTACACTCCCTAGCAAATAAATCCTGCATATGAATTAATATAGCGTTTATTAAGAGCAGTTTCGATTTTCGTGGACCATTAATTGCATTTTATTATATTTTATCTATATTTATGGCGACCTTCAACTACGATATGGATGCTTTACAATTAGTAGCTACATATATAGTACGCGGAGGTCTCGGTGGAGCTTATGTTTAACAGAATAAACACTTGCAAATGGCAACATCTATTTAGAAAATTATGTCCTTAGGGAGTGTTTTAGGAAATACAGTAAATTAATAGGAGTGCCGTTCCATACTCGCTAGCATTTAAATCCCGCGTATGTATTAATACAGCGTTTATTAAGAGCGGTTTCGATGTTCGTGAAGCATTAATTGCATTTAATTATATTTTATCAATATCTAGGACGGCCTTCAACAACAATATGGATATTTTACAATAGGTAACTGCCTATATAATACGCGGAGGTTTCGGAGAAAGTTATATTTATCAGAATAAACGCTTGCAAATGGCCTCATCTATTTAGAAAATTATAGTGTCCTTAGGGAGTGTTTTAGGAATTACAGTAAATTAATAGGAGTGCATTTCCACAATCCCTAGGAAATAAATCTTGCATATGTATTAATATAGCGTTTATTAAGAGCAGTTTCGATTTTCGTGAACCATTAATTGCATTTTATTATATTTTATGTGAATTATTGGTGGCCTTCAACAACAATATGGATGCTCTACATTAAGCAGCTACCTATATAGTACGCATAGGTCTCGGTGGTGCTTATATTTATCAGAATAAACACTTGCAAATGGCAACATCTATTTAGAAAATTATAATCTCCTTAGGGAGTGTTTTAGGAAATACAGTAAATTAATAGGAGTGCCGTTCCATACTCGCTAGCATTTAAATCCCGCGTATGTATTAATACAGCGTTTATTAAGAGCGGTTTCGATGTTCGTGAAGCATTAATTGCATTTAATTATATTTTATCAATATTTAGGACGGCCTTCAACAACAATATGGATGTTTTACAATAGGTAACTGCCTATATAATACGCGGAGGTTTCGGAGGAAGTTATATTTATCAGAATAAACGCTTGCAAATGGCCACATCTATTTAGAAAATTATAATGTCCTTAGGGAGTGTTTTACGAATTACAGTAAATTAATAGGAGTGCATTTTCACACTCCCTAGCAAATAAATCCTGCATATGTATTAATATAGCGTTTATTAAGAACAGTTTCGATTTTCGTGAACCATTAATTGCATTTTATTATATTTTATCTATATTTATGGCGACCTTCAACTACGATATGGTTGCTTTACAATTAGTAGCTACATATATAGTACGCGGAGGTCTCGGTGGAGCTTATGTTTAACAGAATAAACACTTGCAAATGGCAACATCTATTTAGAAAATTATAATGTCCTTAGGGAGTGTTTTAGGAAATACAGTAAATTAATAGGAGTGCCGTTCCATACTCGCTAGCATTTAAATCCCGCGTATGTATTAATACAGCGTTTATTAAGAGCGGTTTCGATGTTCGTGAAGCATTAATTGCATTTAATTATATTTTATCAATATCTAGGACGGCCTTCAACAACAATATGGATGTTTTACAATAGGTAACTGCCTATATAATACGCGGAGGTTTCGGAGAAAGTTATATTTATCAGAATAAACGCTTGCAAATGGCCACATCTATTTAGAAAATTATAGTGTCCTTAGGGAGTGTTTTACGAATTACAGTAAATTAATAGGAGTGCATTTTTACACTCCCTAGCAAATAAATCCTGCATATGAATTAATATAGCGTTTATTAAGAGCAGTTTCGATTTTCGTGGACCATTAATTGCATTTTATTATATTTTATCTATATTTATGGCGACCTTCAACTACGATATGGTTGCTTTACAATTAGTAGCTACATATATAGTACGCGGAGGTCTCGGTGGAGCTTATGTTTAACAGAATAAACACTTGCAAATGGCAACATCTATTTAGAAAATCATAATGTCCTTAGGGAGTGTTTTAGGAAATACAGTAAATTAATAGGAGTGCCGTTCCATACTCGCTAGCATTTAAATCCCGCGTATGTATTAATACAGCGTTTATTAAGAGCGGTTTCGATGTTCGTGAAGCATTAATTGCATTTAATTATATTTTATCAATATTTAGGACGGCCTTCAACAACAATATGGATGTTTTACAATAGGTAACTGCCTATATAATACGCGGAGGTTTCGGAGGAAGTTATATTTATCAGAATAAACGCTTGCAAATGGCCACATCTATTTAGAAAATTATAATGTCCTTAGGGAGTGTTTTACGAATTACAGTAAATTAATAGGAGTGCATTTTCACACTCCCTAGCAAATAAATCTTGCATATGTATTAATATAGCGTTTATTAAGAACAGTTTCGATTTTCGTGAACCATTAATTGCATTTTATTATATTTTATCTATATTTATGGCGACCTTCAACTACGATATGGTTGCTTTACAATTAGTAGCTACATATATAGTACGCGGAGGTCTCGGTGGAGCTTATGTTTAACAGAATAAACACTTGCAAATGGCAACATCTATTTAGAAAATTATAATCTCCTTAGGGAGTGTTTTAGGAAATACAGTAAATTAATAGGAGTGCCGTTCCATACTCGCTAGCATTTAAATCCCGCGTATGTATTAATACAGCGTTTATTAAGAGCGGTTTCGATGTTCGTGAAGCATTAATTGCATTTAATTATATTTTATCAATATTTAGGACGGCCTTCAACAACAATATGGATGTTTTACAATAGGTAACTGCCTATATAATACGCGGAGGTTTCGGAGGAAGTTATATTTATCAGAATAAACGCTTGCAAATGGCCACATCTATTTAGAAAATTATAATGTCCTTAGGGAGTGTTTTACGAATTACAGTAAATTAATAGGAGTGCATTTTCACACTCCCTAGCAAATAAATCCTGCATATGTATTAATATAGCGTTTATTAAGAACAGTTTCGATTTTCGTGAACCATTAATTGCATTTTATTATATTTTATCTATATTTATGGCGACCTTCAACTACGATATGGTTGCTTTACAATTAGTAGCTACATATATAGTACGCGGAGGTCTCGGTGGAGCTTATGTTTAACAGAATAAACACTTGCAAATGGCAACATCTATTTAGAAAATTATAATGTCCTTAGGGAGTGTTTTAGGAAATACAGTAAATTAATAGGAGTGCCGTTCCATACTCGCTAGCATTTAAATCCCGCGTATGTATTAATACAGCGTTTATTAAGAGCGGTTTCGATGTTCGTGAAGCATTAATTGCATTTAATTATATTTTATCAATATCTAGGACGGCCTTCAACAACAATATGGATGTTTTACAATAGGTAACTGCCTATATAATACGCGGAGGTTTCGGAGGAAGTTATATTTATCAGAATAAACGCTTGCAAATGGCCACATCTATTTAGAAAATTATAGTGTCCTTAGGGAGTGTTTTACGAATTACAGTAAATTAATAGGAGTGCATTTTTACACTCCCTAGCAAATAAATCCTGCATATGAATTAATATAGCGTTTATTAAGAGCAGTTTCGATTTTCGTGAACCATTAATTGCATTTTATTATATTTTATGTGAATTATTGGTGGCCTTCAACAACAATATGGATGCTTTACATTAAGCAGCTACCTATATAGTACGCATAGGTCTCGGTGGTGCTTATATTTATCAGAATAAACACTTGCAAATGGCAACATCTATTTAGAAAATTATAATGTCCTTAGGGAATGTTTTAGGAAATACAGTAAATTAATAGGAGTGCCGTTCCATACTCGCTAGCATTTAAATCCCGGGTATGTATTAATACAGCGTTTATTAAGAGCGGTTTCGATTTTCGTGAAGCATTAATTGCATTTAATTATATTTTACCAGTATTTAGGACGGCCTTCAACAACAATATGGATGTTTTACAATAGGTAACTGCCTATGTAATACGCGGAGGTTTCGGAGGAAGTTATATTTATCAGAATAAACGCTTGCAAATGGCCACATCTATTTAGAAAATTATAGTGTCCTTAGGGAGTGTTTTACGATTTACAGTAAATTAATAGGAGTGCATTTCCACAATCCCTAGGAAATAAATCTTGCATATGTATTAATATAGCGTTTATTAAGAGCAGTTTCGATTTTCGTGAACCATTAATTGCATTTTATTATATTTTATGTGAATTATTGGTGGCCTTCAACAACAATATGGATGCTCTACATTAAGCAGCTACCTATATAGTACGCATAGGTCTCGGTGGTGCTTATATTTATCAGAATAAACACTTGCAAATGGCAACATCTATTTAGAAAATTATAATCTCCTTAGGGAGTGTTTTAGGAAATACAGTAAATTAATAGGAGTGCCGTTCCATACTCGCTAGCATTTAAATCCCGAGTATGTATTAATACAGCGTTTATTAAGAGCGGTTTCGATGTTCGTGAAGCATTAATTGCATTTAATTATATTTTATCAATATTTAGGACGGCCTTCAACAACAATATGGATGTTTTACAATAGGTAACTGCCTATATAATACGCGGAGGTTTCGGAGGAAGTTATATTTATCAGAATAAACGGTTGCAAATGGCCACATCTATTTAGAAAATTATAGTGTCCTTAGGGAGTGTTTTACGAATTACAGTAAATTAATAGGAGTGCATTTTCACACTCCCTAGCAAATAAATCCTGCATATGTATTAATATAGCGTTTATTAAGAACAGTTTCGATTTTCGTGAACCATTAATTGCATTTTATTATATTTTATCTATATTTATGGCGACCTTCAACTACGATATGGTTGCTTTACAATTAGTAGCTACATATATAGTACGCGGAGGTCTCGGTGGAGCTTATGTTTAACAGAATAAACACTTGCAAATGGCAACATCTATTTAGAAAATTATAATCTCCTTAGCGAGTGTTTTAGGAAATACAGTAAATTAATAGGAGTGCCGTTCCATACTCGCTAGCATTTAAATCCCGCGTATGTATTAATACAGCGTTTATTAAGAGCGGTTTCGATGTTCGTGAAGCATTAATTGCATTTAATTATATTTTATCAATATTTAGGACGGCCTTCAACAACAATATGGATGTTTTACAATAGGTAACTGCCTATATAATACGCGGAGGTTTCGGAGGAAGTTATATTTATCAGAATAAACGCTTGCAAATGGCCACATCTATTTAGAAAATTATAATGTCCTTAGGGAGTGTTTTACGAATTACAGTAAATTAATAGGAGTGCATTTTCACACTCCCTAGCAAATAAATCCTGCATATGTATTAATATAGCGTTTATTAAGAACAGTTTCGATTTTCGTGAACCATTAATTGCATTTTATTATATTTTATCTATATTTATGGCGACCTTCAACTACGATATGGTTGCTTTACAATTAGTAGCTACATATATAGTACGCGGAGGTCTCGGTGGAGCTTATGTTTAACAGAATAAACACTTGCAAATGGCAACATCTATTTAGAAAATTATAATGTCCTTAGGGAGTGTTTTAGGAAATACAGTAAATTAATAGGAGTGCCGTTCCATACTCGCTAGCATTTAAATCCCGCGTATGTATTAATACAGCGTTTATTAAGAGCGGTTTCGATGTTCGTGAAGCATTAATTGCATTTAATTATATTTTATCAATATCTAGGACGGCCTTCAACAACAATATGGATGTTTTACAATAGGTAACTGCCTATATAATACGCGGAGGTTTCGGAGGAAGTTATATTTATCAGAATAAACGCTTGCAAATGGCCACATCTATTTAGAAAATTATAGTGTCCTTAGGGAGTGTTTTACGAATTACAGTAAATTAATAGGAGTGCATTTTTACACTCCCTAGCAAATAAATCCTGCATATGAATTAATATAGCGTTTATTAAGAGCAGTTTCGATTTTCGTGAACCATTAATTGCATTTTATTATATTTTATGTGAATTATTGGTGGCCTTCAACAACAATATGGATGCTTTACATTAAGCAGCTACCTATATAGTACGCATAGGTCTCGGTGGTGCTTATATTTATCAGAATAAACACTTGCAAATGGCAACATCTATTTAGAAAATTATAATGTCCTTAGGGAATGTTTTAGGAAATACAGTAAATTAATAGGAGTGCCGTTCCATACTCGCTAGCATTTAAATCCCGGGTATGTATTAATACAGCGTTTATTAAGAGCGGTTTCGATTTTCGTGAAGCATTAATTGCATTTAATTATATTTTACCAGTATTTAGGACGGCCTTCAACAACAATATGGATGTTTTACAATAGGTAACTGCCTATGTAATACGCGGAGGTTTCGGAGGAAGTTATATTTATCAGAATAAACGCTTGCAAATGGCCACATCTATTTAGAAAATTATAGTGTCCTTAGGGAGTGTTTTACGATTTACAGTAAATTAATAGGAGTGCATTTCCACAATCCCTAGGAAATAAATCTTGCATATGTATTAATATAGCGTTTATTAAGAGCAGTTTCGATTTTCGTGAACCATTAATTGCATTTTATTATATTTTATTTGAATTATTGGTGGCCTTCAACAACAATATGGATGCTCTACATTAAGCAGCTACCTATATAGTACGCATAGGTCTCGGTGGTGCTTATATTTATCAGAATAAACACTTGCAAATGGCAACATCTATTTAGAAAATTATAATCTCCTTAGGGAGTGTTTTAGGAAATACAGTAAATTAATAGGAGTGCCGTTCCATACTCGCTAGCATTTAAATCCCGCGTATGTATTAATACAGCGTTTATTAAGAGCGGTTTCGATGTTCGTGAAGCATTAATTGCATTTAATTATATTTTATCAATATTTAGGACGGCCTTCAACAACAATATGGATGTTTTACAATAGGTAACTGCCTATATAATACGCGGAGGTTTCGGAGGAAGTTATATTTATCAGAATAAACGGTTGCAAATGGCCACATCTATTTAGAAAATTATAGTGTCCTTAGGGAGTGTTTTACGAATTACAGTAAATTAATAGGAGTGCATTTTTACACTCCCTAGCAAATAAATCCTGCATATGAATTAATATAGCGTTTATTAAGAGCAGTTTCGATTTTCGTGGACCATTAATTGCATTTTATTATATTTTATCTATATTTATGGCGACCTTCAACTACGATATGGATGCTTTACAATTAGTAGCTACATATATAGTACGCGGAGGTCTCGGTGGAGCTTATGTTTAACAGAATAAACACTTGCAAATGGCAACATCTATTTAGAAAATTATAATGTCCTTAGGGAGTGTTTTAGGAAATACAGTAAATTAATAGGAGTGCCGTTCCATACTCGCTAGCATTTAAATCCCGCGTATGTATTAATACAGCGTTTATTAAGAGCGGTTTCGATGTTCGTGAAGCATTAATTGCATTTAATTATATTTTATCAATATCTAGGACGGCCTTCAACAACAATATGGATGTTTTACAATAGGTAACTGCCTATATAATACGCGGAGGTTTCGGAGAAAGTTATATTTATCAGAATAAACGCTTGCAAATGGCCACATCTATTTAGAAAATTATAGTGTCCTTAGGGAGTGTTTTACGAATTACAGTAAATTAATAGGAGTGCATTTTTACACTCCCTAGCAAATAAATCCTGCATATGAATTAATATAGCGTTTATTAAGAGCAGTTTCGATTTTCGTGGACCATTAATTGCATTTTATTATATTTTATCTATATTTATGGCGACCTTCAACTACGATATGGATGCTTTACAATTAGTAGCTACATATATAGTACGCGGAGGTCTCGGTGGAGCTTATGTTTAACAGAATAAACACTTGCAAATGGCAACATCTATTTAGAAAATTATGTCCTTAGGGAGTGTTTTAGGAAATACAGTAAATTAATAGGAGTGCCGTTCCATACTCGCTAGCATTTAAATCCCGCGTATGTATTAATACAGCGTTTATTAAGAGCGGTTTCGATGTTCGTGAAGCATTAATTGCATTTAATTATATTTTATCAATATCTAGGACGGCCTTCAACAACAATATGGATATTTTACAATAGGTAACTGCCTATATAATACGCGGAGGTTTCGGAGAAAGTTATATTTATCAGAATAAACGCTTGCAAATGGCCACATCTATTTAGAAAATTATAGTGTCCTTAGGGAGTGTTTTAGGAATTACAGTAAATTAATAGGAGTGCATTTCCACAATCCCTAGGAAATAAATCTTGCATATGTATTAATATAGCGTTTATTAAGAGCAGTTTCGATTTTCGTGAACCATTAATTGCATTTTATTATATTTTATGTGAATTATTGGTGGCCTTCAACAACAATATGGATGCTCTACATTAAGCAGCTACCTATATAGTACGCATAGGTCTCGGTGGTGCTTATATTTATCAGAATAAACACTTGCAAATGGCAACATCTATTTAGAAAATTATAATCTCCTTAGGGAGTGTTTTAGGAAATACAGTAAATTAATAGGAGTGCCGTTCCATACTCGCTAGCATTTAAATCCCGCGTATGTATTAATACAGCGTTTATTAAGAGCGGTTTCGATGTTCGTGAAGCATTAATTGCATTTAATTATATTTTATCAATATTTAGGACGGCCTTCAACAACAATATGGATGTTTTACAATAGGTTACTGCCTATATAATACGCGGAGGTTTCGGAGGAAGTTATATTTATCAGAATAAACGCTTGCAAATGGCCACATCTATTTAGAAAATTATAATGTCCTTAGGGAGTGTTTTACGAATTACAGTAAATTAATAGGAGTGCATTTTCACACTCCCTAGCAAATAAATCCTGCATATGTATTAATATAGCGTTTATTAAGAACAGTTTCGATTTTCGTGAACCATTAATTGCATTTTATTATATTTTATCTATATTTATGGCGACCTTCAACTACGATATGGTTGCTTTACAATTAGTAGCTACATATATAGTACGCGGAGGTCTCGGTGGAGCTTATGTTTAACAGAATAAACACTTGCAAATGGCAACATCTATTTAGAAAATTATAATGTCCTTAGGGAGTGTTTTAGGAAATACAGTAAATTAATAGGAGTGCCGTTCCATACTCGCTAGCATTTAAATCCCGCGTATGTATTAATACAGCGTTTATTAAGAGCGGTTTCGATGTTCGTGAAGCATTAATTGCATTTAATTATATTTTATCAATATCTAGGACGGCCTTCAACAACAATATGGATGTTTTACAATAGGTAACTGCCTATATAATACGCGGAGGTTTCGGAGGAAGTTATATTTATCAGAATAAACGCTTGCAAATGGCCACATCTATTTAGAAAATTATAGTGTCCTTAGGGAGTGTTTTACGAATTACAGTAAATTAATAGGAGTGCATTTTTACACTCCCTAGCAAATAAATCCTGCATATGAATTAATATAGCGTTTATTAAGAGCAGTTTCGATTTTCGTGAACCATTAATTGCATTTTATTATATTTTATGTGAATTATTGGTGGCCTTCAACAACAATATGGATGCTCTACATTAAGCAGCTACCTATATAGTACGCATAGGTCTCGGTGGTGCTTATATTTATCAGAATAAACACTTGCAAATGGCAACATCTATTTAGAAAATTATAATGTCCTTAGAGAGTGTTTTAGGAAATACAGTAAATTAATAGGAGTGCCGTACCATACTCGCTAGCATTTAAATCCCGCGTATGTATTAATACAGCGTTTATTAAGAGCGGTTTCGATGTTCGTGAAGCATTAATTGCATTTAATTATATTTTATCACTATTTAGGACGGCCTTCAACAACAATATGGATGTTTTACAATAGGTAACTGCCTATATAATACGCGGAGGTTTCGGAGGAAGTTATATTTATCAGAATAAACGCTTGCAAATGGCCACATCTATTTAGAAAATTATAGTGTCCTTAGGGAGTGTTTTACGAATTACAGTAAATTAATAGGAGTGCATTTTTACACTCCCTAGCAAATAAATCCTGCATATGTATTAATATAGCGTTTATTAAGAGCAGTTTCGATTTTCGTGAACCATTAATTGCATTTTATTATATTTTATCTATATTTATGGCGACCTTCAACTACGATATGGATGCTTTACAATTAGTAGCTACATATATAGTACGCGGAGGTCTCGGTGGAGCTTATGTTTAACAGAATAAGCGCTTGCAAATGGACACATCTATTTAGAAAACTCAACTGAGCTTATGGAGTGTTTTACGAATTACAGTAAACTAATAGAAGTGCATTTCCACACTCCCTAGCAAATAAATCCCGCGTATGTATTAATATAGCGTTTATTAAGAGCAGCTTCGATTTTCGTGAACCATTAATTGCATTTTATTATCTTTTATCTGTATTTATGGCGACCTTCAACTACAATATGGATGTTTTACAATTAGTAGCTACTTATATAGTACGCGGAGGTCTCGGTGGTGCTTATATTTATCAGAATAAACACTTGCAAATGGCAACATCTATTTAGAAAATTATAATGTCCTTAGGGAGTGTTTTAGGAAATACAGTAAATCAATAGGAGTGCCGTTCCATACTCGCTAGCATTTAAATCCCGCGTATGTATTAATATAGCGTTTATTAAGAGCAGTTTCGATTTTCGTAAACCATTAATGGCATTTTATTATATTTTATGTGAATTATTGGTGGCCTTCAACAACAATATGGATGCTCTACATTAAGCAGCTACCTATATAGTACGCATAGGTCTGGGTGGTGCTTATATTTATCAGAATAAACACTTGCAAATGGCAACATCTATTTAGAAAATTATAATGTCCTTAGGGAGTGTTTTAGGAAATACAGTAAATTAATAGGAGTGCCGTTCCATACTCGCTAGCATTTAAATCCCGCGTATGTATTAATACAGCGTTTATTAAGAGCGGTTTCGATGTTCATGAAGCATTAATTGCATTTAATTATATTTTACCAGTATTTAGGACGGCCTTCAACAACAATATGGATGTTTTACAATAGGTAACTGCCTATATAATACGCGGAGTTTTCGGAGGAAGTTATATTTATCAGAATAAAGGCTTGCAAATGGCCACAACTCTTTAGAAAATTATAATGTCCTTAGGGAGTGTTTTACGAATTACAGTAAATTAATAGGAGTGCATTTCCACAATCCCTAGGAAATAAATCTTGCATATGTATTAATATAGCGTTTATTAAGAGCAGTTTCGATTTTCGTGAACCATTAATTGCATTTTATTATATTTTATGTGAATTATTGGTGGCCTTCAACAACAATATGGATGCTCAACATTAAGCAGCTACCTATATAGTACGCATAGGTCTCGGTGGTGCTTATATTTATCAGAATAAACACTTGCAAATGGCAACATCTATTTAGAAAATTATAATCTCCTTAGGGAGTGTTTTAGGAAATACAGTAAATTAATAGGAGTGCCGTTCCATACTCGCTAGCATTTAAATCCCGCGTATGTATTAATACAGCGTTTATTAAGAGCGGTTTCGATGTTCGTGAAGCATTAATTGCATTTAATTATATTTTATCAATATTTAGGACGGCCTTCAACAACAATATGGATGTTTTACAATAGGTAACTGCCTATATAATACGCGGAGGTTTCGGATGAAGTTATATTTATCAGAATAAACGCTTGCAAATGGCCACATCTATTTAGAAAATTATAATGTCCTTAGGGAGTGTTTTACGAATTACAGTAAATTAATAGGAGTGCATTTCCACAATCCCTAGGAAATAAATCTTGCATATGTATTAATATAGCGTTTATTAAGAGCAGTTTCGATTTTCGTGAACCATTAATTGCATTTTATTATATTTTATGTGAATTATTGGAGGCCTTCAACAACAATATGGATGCTTTACATTAAGCAGCTACCTATATAGTACGCATAGGTCTCGGTGGTGCTTATATTTATCAGAATAAACGCGTGCAAATGGCCACATCTATTTAGAAAATTATAATGTCCTTAGGGAGTGTTTTACGAATTACAGTAAATTAATAGGAGTGCATTTTCACACTCCCTAGCAAATAAATCCTGCATATGTATTAATATAGCGTTTATTAAGAACAGTTTCGATTTTCGTGAACCATTAATTGCATTTTATTATATTTTATCTATATTTATGGCGACCTTCAACTACGATATGGTTGCTTTACAATTAGTAGCTACATATATAGTACGCGGAGGTCTCGGTGGAGCTTATGTTTAACAGAATAAACACTTGCAAATGGCAACATCTATTTAGAAAATTATAATGTCCTTAGGGAGTGTTTTAGGAAATACAGTAAATTAATAGGAGTGCCGTTCCATACTCGCTAGCATTTAAATCCCGCGTATGTATTAATACAGCGTTTATTAAGAGCGGTTTCGATGTTCGTGAAGCATTAATTGCATTTAATTATATTTTATCAATATCTAGGACGGCCTTCAACAACAATATGGATGTTTTACAATAGGTAACTGCCTATATAATACGCGGAGGTTTCGGAGAAAGTTATATTTATCAGAATAAACGCTTGCAAATGGCCACATCTATTTAGAAAATTATAATGTCCTTAGGGAGTGTTTTACGAATTACAGTAAATTAATAGGAGTGCATTTCTACAATCCCTAGGAAATAAATCTTGCATATGTATTAATATAGCGTTTATTAAGAGCAGTTTCGATTTTCGTGAACCATTAATTGCATTTTATTATATTTTATGTGAATTATTGGTGGCCTTCAACAACAATATGGATGCTTTACATTAAGCAGCTACCTATATAGTACGCATAGGTCTCGGTGGTGCTTATATTTATCAGAATAAACACTTGCAAATGGCAACATCTATTTAGAAAATTATAATGTCCTTAGGGAATGTTTTAGGAAATACAGTAAATTAATAGGAGTGCCGTTCCATACTCGCTAGCATTTAAATCCCGCGTATGTATTAATACAGCGTTTATTAAGAGCGGTTTCGATGTTCGTGAAGCATTAATTGCATTTAATTATATTTTATCAATATTTAGGACGGCCTTCAACAACAATATGGATGTTTTACAATAGGTAACTGCCTATATAATACGCG